>ML098011.1:45814-78029 GCA_003697995.1 Taxidea taxus jeffersonii
ACTGCATCAAAAACTAAATGATGTATTTTATGGTAACATAACAAAATAAAAAAAAAATCAAACAAACACAAAATACAATTGTTCAGGATGTGGATAAATTGAAACTCTTACACTATTGGTAGGGATTAAAAATGGAGCAGGTACTATAGAAAATAGTATGGAGGCTTCTAAAAAAATTAAAAAGCAGGGGCGCCTGGGTGGCTCAGTGGGTTAAAGCCTCTGCCTTCGCCTCAGGTCATGATTCCAGGGTCCTGGGATCGAGCCCCACATCGGGCTCTCTGTTCAGCAGGGAGCCTGCCTCCCCCTCCTCTCTCTGTGCCTGCCTCTCTGCCTACTTGTGATCTCTATCTGTCAAATAAATAAATAAAATCTTTAAAAAATGGATAATATGGTAAATTAAAAAAAAAATAAAAAGCAAACTACCATGTAATCCAGCAATCCCACTTCTGGATATTTATACAAAATAAATGAAATCAGAATCTCTAAAATATATTAGTATGCCTATCTTCTTGCAGCATTATTCACAATGGCTGAGATGTCAAAACAACATAAATGTCTATAGACACAAATGGATGAAGAAAACTGGTATATGCAGTTGACATAGACAAAAGGCATAGTTGACATCTGGGTTCTTTCCATTGGTTGGCTATTGTGGACATTGCTGCTATAAATATTGAGGTGCGGGTATCCCTTTGGATCACATTGTTTCTGTCCTTTGGGTAAATACCTAGTAGCATAATTGCAGGGTGGTAGGGTAGCTCTATTTTTAACTTTTTGAGGAACCTCCATACTGTGTAATTGTGTAATTGCAGGGTGGTAGGGTAGCTCTATTTTTAACTTTCTGAGGAACCTCCATATTGTTTTCCAGAGTGGCTACACCAGTTTGCATTCCCACCAACAGTGTAAGAGGGTTCATTTTTTTCCACATTCTTGCCAAAATTTTTGTTTCCTGGCTTATTAATGTTAGCCAGGCTGACTGCTGTGAGGTGGTATCATTGTGGTTTTGATTCATATTTCCCTGATGCTGAGTGATGTTGAAAACTTTTTATGTCTATTAGCCATCTGTACATCTTCTTTGGAGAAATGTATTTTTTGTCTTCTGCCCATTTCCTGACTGAATTATTTGGTTTTGGGGTGTTGAGTTTGATAAGCCACAGAAACTTTTTGCTAAACACATCTCCAAAGCAAGGGAAACAAAAGCAAAGATTATCTGCTGGGACTTCATCAAGATAGAAAGCTTTTGCACAGCAAAGAATACAGTTGACAAGGCCAAAAGACAACCTACAGAATGGGAGAAGATATTTACAAATGTCTTATCAGATAAAGATAAATTAAGATCTATAAAGGACTTTTCAAACTGGCTTACTTTTAAAACCCCTAGACAGAAGCGACTCCATTTCATTTCACTTTTCACAATATGTACAATGCGATGTTTGTCAGCCTTAAAAAATAAAATAATCTGCAAAATGCTACCAGGTGGATGAACCTTGAAGACATTATGCTTAGTAAAAGAATTCAGTCACAGAGATGATTACTGCATCATTCCACGTATTTTTTTAAGATTTATTTATTTATTTATTTTAGAGGGAGAGGAGGAGAGAGAGTGAGAGTGAACATGATTGGGGGTAGGGGTAGAGGATGAGGGAGAGAATCTTTAAGCAGACTCCCTGCTGAACATGGAGATTGAAAGGGGGCTCAATCCCAAGTCCATGAAATCAGACCTGAGTTGAAACTGAGTCAGATGCTTAACCCACTAAGCAACCCAGATACCCATTCCATTTATATGAGGATTCTAAGAGTCAAATTCATGAAGTGAAAGAATGGAATGGTGGTTGCCAGGGGCTGTAGGGAGGGAGAAATGTGTAGCCACTAATGGGGCATGAAGTTCCAGCCAAGAAAGATAAATTAGCTCTAGAAATCCTCTGTGTAACACTGAAACTATAGTTAGAGATGATGTTCACTTAAAATTTTGTTAGGAGACTAGATTACATGTTAAGTGCTGTTGTCAAAATTTAAAAAAAAAAGTGAAAATGCGGGGTGCCTGGGTGGCTCAGTGGGTTAAAGCCTCTGCCTTAGGCTCCAGTCATGATCTCAGGGTCCTGGGATTGAGTCCCACATCAGGCTCTATGCTCATCAGGGAGCCTGCTTACCTTCCTCTCTCTCTGCCTGCCTCTCTGCCTACTTGTGATCTCTAACTGTCAAATAAATAAATAAAATCTTATAATAAAAAAAAGAGAAAATGAGAAAGTGCATACTGCTTTATATGGAAGGTGAGTCAAGTGTTATTTAAATGTCACACTAAATATTGTAAAAAAATGCTTCTTTTTTGTAAAGCAAATTACCTTCTCTGAAACATCTATTAGGTAAATCAGAATTGTCTTGTGTTCTTTTTCTTAGAGAAAGTTTCACCTGCATTCATAGATTATTTCTATGTTTGCCTCCTTTCATACCTAGAACTCTAGAAATATTAGAAGGGGGGTTTATAACGGAAGTATTTATGGTAATTATATAATAATAGACCATAAAGTAGTAAAAGTAATATTATTGTTACAACAGGGTAAATTAATATAATTTCACTACAAAACTGGGCATACAAAGCTTTCTCATAGGATCAACAAATCCATTTGGAAAAAGCAGAATGATAACTCGTTCCTGGAAAACCCATTCCTCTATGTTAGAACCATAATTTTTCCAACCTAATTTTAGGCATTTGCATGAATTATATTTGAAGATGAAGTCATAAGGAATGGAGTAAGAAAATAAGAAAATAGCTACAATCTTCCAGTATGACAAATTTTGAACATAGGAAGATGAACTTGACATGACTGACCTTAAAATGTAATAGTCTTTTTATAGATCACTCTGTTTGTGTTAGGAATGTCAATCAAGTATTTCATGAATATATTTCAGCAGCTGTGAAATTTGATTAAAATTTAATGTAGCCTTACTTCTTCCCATAAACATGAATGAATTTAGGTGGGCAACTATCTTGTGAAATTATGGTTTTACTTGTTAGTTGTTCATGATCTTTACATGAAGGGAAGTTACTTTTTCTTTATTCTAAAAACTGACAGACATATTAACTTTGTGGTAATTTTATCACTTACATATTCCCAACAGAGCATCTAATAAGAGAGTTATTAATGATTAGAAGAACATTTTCTTCAGGGAAGTAAGAATGTGTACATACACTTCTGAAAATTCAATACTTTCAGAGTACCATTATGTAAAATTGGACTAAAATGATAAAGAAAAAATATATTATAGAAATTAATAAACATTTGTAACTTGTGACATATAGAGATCTGAAAAAATTTCATATTGGTATGATTTATTATTGGAAGCCAAGGAAAGTAAGTTATGAAACAGTATCAATGGATACACAATGTTTGTCTTCCCTAGTAGGGTGTAAGCATATTAATTACTCCAAAAAAAGAGATGAAATTTATTTTGTACTCTAAATACAATCTCAAAATTGTTGGAACCTTCCTAAAATGTAGAGTTTTTGTCGTTTTCATTGTTCTTATTGTTGTTTTACCCCAGCTATATTATTCTAAGTCTGTTACATTACCCTAAAAGAATCTTGGACATATTAGGGATGACTGGGAAGTCAGGGATATTCAGGTGGGGTAAGTAGAAAATATAAGTGAATCGTTGTATTTTATTCAATTAACTGATCCTGATCTTTAATGTATCATGTTGTATGCCTTGTGTGCTAGCTATACTTACAAGACTTGGTTCTGTCCTTCAAGTTGCTTGCAATCTCCTAAGGGAGATAAGGCACGTGAAACAATTAGAAAACAAGAGACTATATTAGTTTTATATTGCTCCTTGACAAATTATCACAGAATTAGTGGCTTAAAAATAACACCCATATATTAGTTCACAGTTCTGTAGGTTAGAAGTCTAGGCAGCCTCTACTGGGTTCCTCTGCTTACAGCATCAAAGAACCCACACGGGGTTCTTATACAGAGGCTTTAGGGAGGATCTACTTCAAAACTCATTCAGGTTGTTGAAATTTTCATTTATTTGCAGTTTTAACACTGAATTCTCAGTTTCTTTGCTGGTTGTCAGTGGAGGTCCACTTTCGGCTTCTAGAGGTCACTTACATTCCTTGGTCTAGGTATCCCTCCATTTCAAACCAGCAATGGTGTATTATATCCTATTCACACTCCAAATTTCTCTGACTTCTACCACTAGTTAGAAAATTAGTTAGGAAATTGTCCATATGGCATATTATTTTTCCATCTTTAAACTTTCATCCTATTTGTGGCTTTGGGTCTAGAGTGTGTCTCTGGTAGACAACATGTATTTATGTCATAGTTTTTCACCCATTCTGCTGATTGCTGTTTTAATTGGAGTGTTTAGTTCATTTATAATTACTGTAATTACTAATAAGAAGGATCAACATCTACTATTTTGTTATTTTTTTCTATGTCTTTTTTGTTGTTGTTGTTCCTCTATTCCATAATTCTTGCCTTTTTTCTTGTTAGGTACTTTATAGTATACCATTTTCATTCTCTTGACATTTCTTTTACTATATTTTTAATTAATGTTCTTTGTGGTTGCCCTGGAGTGTACAATTAACATTAAAAACATCTAGCCAGGGGCGCCTGGGTGGCTCAGTGGGTTAAGCCTCTGCCTTCAGCTCAGGTCATGATCCCAGGATCCTGGGATCAAGCACGGCATCTGGCTCTCTGCTCAGCGGGGAGCCTGCTTCCTCCTCTCTCTCTCTCTCTCTGCCTGCCTCTCTGCCTACTTGTGATCTCTCTCTCTCTCTCTCTCTCATAAATAAATAAAATCTTTTGAAAAAAAAATCTACCCTCAGGGCACCTGGCTGGCTCAGTAGGAAGCACATGCAACTGTTGATCTTGGGGTTCATGAGTTTGAGCTCCAGATTGGGCACAGAGATTACAAAAATGAAAACAAAATACCGTGAACCAAACCAAAACCAAACAAAAGCCATCTAGCTCTAATTAATACCAACTTAAATAGAAGAAAGACTTTGCTTAAATATAGCTCCATTTCCTCTCCCTGTTTTGTGCTATTGTTTTATGTAAATTGCATACTTATATTTTACAGAAAATACATGGATTGTAAGTTGGTTAAAAACAGATTTAGGATCATTGTTCTTTGCAGTTGTCTTCTAAATCAGATAGAATAGACCTTAGGAGATAGAAACAATAAATATATTAATACTCTCTTTCATATTTATTTAGTTCCCTTTTCTGGTATTCTTTATTTTTTGTGAAGATTCAGATTACTGTCTAGGGTCCTTTCATTTCCTCCTGAAGGACTCTCTTTAATATTTCTCTTAGGGAATATCTGCTAGTGGTATGCTTTGTCAGTTTTTGATTACCTGGAGATGGTTTAATTTTTCTTTAATTTGTGGGGGATTTTTACTAGATGCAGAATCTTTTTTTTAAGTTGTGGTAAGAACACAGCATGAGATCTATCCTCTTAACAATTTTTAAAGTATACAGCACAGTATTGTTAGCTATAGGCACAGTGCTACATAGCAGATATGTAGAACTTATTCTTCTTGCATAACTGAAACTTTATACCAGGTGAATAGCAACTCCCATTTCTCCATTTTCCCCAACCCTGGCAACCACTAGTGGTTTTATTATCTGCATCTATGAGTTTGACTATTTTAGATACCTCATTTAAGTAGAATTACAGAGTATTTGTCTTTCTGTGACTGGCTGCTTTCACTTAGGATAATGTCCTCAAAGTTCATTTATGTTGTTGAAGAATTTCCTTCTTTTAGAACATTCATAATGTTGTATTATATTCATATACCATATACCTATCTCTTTGTTTATGCATTGCTTTCCTGGTACATTGGACATTTTTATTATTGTTATGTTGAATTCTATGTCAAGGAATTCCTATACATTTGTTTCATTAGAATCAGTTTCTAGAATTTTACCTTTTTCCTATGTTGGATAATATTTCACTATTTATTCATTTGCTTGAGCCTTTGTGTTGGTATCTACACATTAGAAAAAAAAAAATACCAACACTTCCAGTCTTCACAGATTGGTCTTGTATAGGGGAAGACCTTCACCAGTCAGGCTGGCAAGAAATTTCATGGACTTCTCAAACTTGTGCAGTGTTCCAAACTGCTGTCTTTATTTTTAGACACTTCCTAGACATCTAGAGTATATCACACTCTGTCAGCATTCACAGATAGGAAAGACGTAAGCTAGTCTCTTGGGTGTCCCCTGGCAAAACTGAAACACTGAATGTAAGGTCCAACTCTTTCCCTACTCAGCAAAAAGCTGAAAGTTGGTTAATTACCTACTTACTCTGCTCTGGGGCCAGGGAAGAGGCTCTGGCAAGTGCTCTCATGCTACTTAAAACCAGCAAATTTGCTTGCAGTGCTTCTCAGACATCTAGACTATGCCAAACCCCATCAATACTCCAAGACCGGCAAGCAGAATCTTAGGTTTTGAGCAGCAGCTGGAAAAGTTAGAACATTCACGCATGGTATAGCTTTTTCCTTCTTAAAGTCGAAGCTGGGAATTTGGGGTTTCCTCCTAATTATATGGAACTGTGCTAGAGGTAGGGACTATGGTAATTAGGTGTTCAAAATTTTTTCTACTGGTTCTGATCTGGTTGGTTTTGCACTTCCTCACGGTGTGGGAGAATCTCATCTAATTTCCAGATTTCTTACAAAAGTAACTGATCCATGTAATGCTAAAGCTGTACTCCTGTAGAGAAAAGAAGTCAGGGCTTCCATTTTGCTGATGTTACCTGAATGGAGAATTCTTGGAGAATTCTGTGTTAACATTACCTTTGAAAACTTTGAATATGTCATTCCAACACCTTGTAGTATCCATGGTTTCTAATGTTAAGTTGGTTATTAATATTCATATCTCTTATATGTAATGAGTTACTTTTTTTCTTGCTACTTTCAATATTGTCTTTGTTTTGCTTTTGGCGCTATGAAGTGTAGAATCTCTTTGATTTTTACCATATTAGAAGTTTGGTGATCATCTCACATGTGTATGTTAATTTTTAAAATGGAATTCATATAATTTTAGGGCATTATTTCCTTTATTTTGTTTTTCCCTTAAAAAAAAAGATTTTTATTTATTTATTTGAGGCACACACACACACACACACACACACACAGACATATAGAGAGACCACACAAGCAATGGTAGTGACAGACAGAGGAACAGGGAGAAGCAGACACCCTGTTCAGCACGGAGCCTGATGCAGGACTCAATCCCAGACCCTGGGATCATGACCTGAGCCAAAGACAGACACTTAACGAAATGAGCCACCCAGGCATCCTTTAGGCTATTATTTCTACAATACTTTTTTGTTCCTTTTCCTTGACTTTTGAGGAAGTCCCACTTTGCATATGTTGATGTTCTTTTTTTAAGCTTCTATTTTAATTTCAGTTAGTTAGCATACAGTATTATATTAGTTCCACATGTAAAATATAGTAATTCAACACTTCCACACGTCACCCTGTTATCATCATGACAGGTATACTCCTTTTATTTTTTAAGTTTCAAATTTTTATCTAAATTCCAGTTAGTTAACATAAAGTGTAATATTAGTTTCAGGAGTAGAAATTAATGATCTATTGCTTAACATTAAATACCCAGTGCCCTCCTTACTGCCCATTACCCATTTAGCCCACCTCCCCTCTAGCAACACTCCTTTTGTTCTCTGTAGTTAAGAGTCTCTATTATGGTTTGCCTCACTCATTTTTCCCCTATGTCCAATTGTTTTGTTTCTTAAATTCCACATATGAAGAAATCATATGGTATTTGTCTTTGTCTTTTTCTAGCTGACTTATTTCACTTAACATAATACACTCTAGCTCCATCCACATTGTTGCAAATGGCAAAATTTCATTCTTTTTTAATGGTTTAGTAATATTCTATTGTATATATTCCACACCTTTCTTATCCAGTCATCAGTCAATGGACATTTGGGTTCTTCATGCAATTTGTTGTTATTGATAATGCTGCTGTAAACATGAGAGTGCGTGCATGTGTCCCTTTGAATCAATATATTTGTATCCGTTGGGTAAATATCTAGTAATGCAGTTCCCAGGTCATAGTGTATTTCTATTTTTAACCTTTTGAGGAACACCTATAGTATTTTCCAGAGTGGCTATACCAGTTTTCATTCGCAACAGCAGAAGAGGGTTTCCCTTTCTCCACAATCTTCACTATTGTTTCCTGTGTTGTTAATTTTAACCGTCCTGAAAGGCGTGAGGTGGTATCTTATTGTACTTTTGATTTGTATTTCTGTAATGATGAATGATGTTGAGCATCTTTTCATGTGTCTGTTAGCCATCTATAAGTCATTTTTGGAAAACTATTTTTTCATGACTACTGCCCATTTTTTAACTGCATTATTTGTTTGTTGGGTTTTGAGTTTTATAAGTTCTTTATATATTTTGGATACTAACCCTTTATCAGATGTGTCACTTGTAAATATCTTTTCCCAATATGTAGGCTGGTTTTTAGTTTTGTTGATTGTTTCCTTCACTGTGAATACACTTTTTATCTTAATGAAGTCCAACAGTTCATTTTTGTTTATGCTTCCCTTGCCTCTGGAGAAATACCTAGTAAGAAGTTGCTATGGCCAATGTCAGACAGGTTGCTGCCTGTTTTCTTCTCTAGGATTTTGATGGTTTCCTGTATGATGTTTAGGTTTTTCATCCATTTGGAATTAATTTTTATGTGTGGTGTAAGAAAGTGGCTTGGTTTCACTCTTCTGAGTGTAGCTGTTCAGTTTTCCCAACACCATTTGTTGAAAAGATTGCCTTTTTTTCCCATTGGATATTATTTCCTGATTTGTCAAGGGTTAATTAGCCATATTGTTGCAGATTCAGTTCTGGGCTTTTTAGCCTGTTTCATTGATGACTGTGTCTGTTTTTGTGCCAATATCTTGACTGTTTTGATCACCGCAACTTTGTAGTATAACTTGAAGTCTGGAATTGTGATGCCACCAGAGTCACTTTTCCTTTTCAAGATTTCTTTGGCAATTCAGGAAATTTTATGGTTTCATACAAATTTTAGGATTACTTGTTTTAGTTTGGCCAAAAAAATAGTGGTGGTATTTTGATAGAAATTGCATTAAATGTATAGAAATTGCATTAAATATGTATAATTTGGGGGCAGTAGAGACATTTTAACAGTATTTGTTCTTCCAATCCATGAACATGAAATGTTTTCCATTTCTTTGTGTCATCTTCTAAGACTTTCATGAGTGTTCTCCTATATTCAGATTACAGATCTTTTACTTCTTTATTTAGGTTCATTCCTGCATACCTTATGTTGTTTAATACAATTGTAAATAAGCCAGTTCCTTGATTTCTCTTTCTGCTGATTCATTACTAGTGCATATAAGTGCCACATATTTCTGTATGTCGATTTTGTTTTCTGTGACTTTGCTGAATTTCTGTGTAATTTAGCAATTTTTTGTGGAATCTTTCAGGTTTTCTACATAGAGTATCATATTATCTGCAAATAGTGAAATACTAACTTCTTTACTGCTGATCTGGATGCTATTTATTTATTCTTTTAGTCTGACTGCTGAGGCTAGAATTTCCACTACTATGTCAAACAACAATGGTGAGAGTGGACATCCCTGTCTTGTTCCTGACCATAGAGGAAAACTCTCAGTTTCTCCCCACTGAGGATTATATTAGCTGTAGGTCCCCATATACAGCCTTCATGATGTTGAGAATGCTGCCACCAACCCTATTTTGTTGTTGTTTTACAAGCATGGATGTTGTGCTTTGTCAAATAACTTCTCTGCATCTATTGAGAGTACTATATGGTTCTTATCCTTACTTTTATTGTTATTGTGTATCACATTGACATATTTGCTAATATTGAACCACACCTGCAGCCCAGGGATAAATCAGACCTGATGGTGGTGAATCATTCTTTTTGTTTGTTTGTTTGCTATGTTCAGTTAGCCAACATATAGCACATCATTACTTTTTGATGTAGTGTTTAAGGATTTTTTAGTTGCATATAACACCCTGTACTCATCACAACACATGCCTTCCTTAATACTCATCACCTAGTTACCACATCCCCCCACCCCCTCACTTCTATAACCTCCAGTTTGTTCAGATTCTTGCATGCTTTATCTCCCTCTCTGATATCTTCCCATTCAATTTTCCCTTCATTCCCTTATGGTCTTCTGCACAATTCCCAATGTTTTACATATAACTGAAACCATATGATGATTGTCTTTCCCTGCTTGACTTATTTCACTTAGCAAAATCCCCTCCAGTTACATCTATATTGATGCAAATGGTAGGTATTCATCCTTTCTGATGGCTCAGTAATATTTCATTGTATATATTAACCACATCTTCTTTATCCGTTCATCAGTTGAAGGACATCTCAGCTCCTTCCTTAGTTCAGCTACTCTGGACAATGCTCCTATGAACAGTGAGATTCATGTGCCCCCTTTTTTCACTGCATCTGTATCTTTGGGGTAAATACCTAGTAGTACAATTCCTGGGTCATAAGGTAACTCTATTTTTAACTTCTTGAGGAACCTCCATACTGTTTTCCAGAGTGGTTGTATGAGCTTGGATTCCCACCAACAGTGTAAGAAGGTTCCCCTTTCTCCATATCATTGTCAACATTTGTTGTTCCCTGTCTTGTTAATATTTGCCATTCTAACTGGTGTGAGGTGGTATCTCCTTGTGGTTTTGACTTGAATTTCCGCATCCTCTCTAACACAGGTTGTTTACTGTCTTGTTGATTTTGGCCATTCTAACTACTGTAAGATGGTATCTCAATGTTGTTTTGATTTGAATCTCCCCAATGGCTAATGATGATGAACATTTTTTTGTGTGTGTGTCTGTTAGCCATTTCTATGTATTCATTGGAGAAGTGTCTGTTCATGGCATCTGCCGATTTTTGATGAGATTATCTGTTTTTTTTTAGTGTTGGGTTTGAAGAGTTCTTTATACAGCTTGGATACCAGCACTTTGTCTGTAGTGTCTTTGTGAATATCTTTTCGCATTCCGTGGGTTGCCTCTTTGTTTTGTTGACTGTTTCTTTTGCTGTGCAAAAACTTTTGATCTTGATGAAGGCCCAAAACTTCATTTTCACTTTTATTTCCTTTGCTTTTGGAGATGTGTCTTTAAAGAAGTTGCTGTGGCTAATGTTGAAGAGGTTACTGCCTTTGTTCACTTCTAGGATTCCCATAGATTCCTGTCTCAGCTTGAAGTCTTTTATCCATTTTGAGTTTGTCATTGTGTATAGTGTTGGAGAATGGTCGAGTTTTATTCTTCTATACATAGCTGTCCAATTTTCCCAGCACCATTTATGGAGGAGACTGTCTTTTTTCCAAAGGATATTTTTCCTGCTTTGTCAAAGATTATTTGACCATAGGGTTGATGGTTCATATCTGGGCTCTCTACTCTGTTTCACCGGTCTATGTGTCTGTTTCTGTGCCAGTACCATGTTGTCTTGGTGACCGTAGCTTTGTAGTAAAGCTTGAAATCAGGCAACGTAATGCTCACAGTTTTCTTTTTCTTTTTCAACATTCCCTCAGCAATTCGAGGTCTTTTCCGGTTCCATACAAATTTTAGGATTATTTTTCTAGCTCGTTCAAAACTACCAGTGGAATTTTGATCAGAATGGCATTAAAAGTATAGATTGCTCTAGGCAGTATAGACGTTTTAACAATGTTTATTCTTCTGATCCAATAGCATGGAATGGTCTTCCATCTTTTTGTGTCTTCTTTGACTTCTTTCATGAGTGTTCTGTAGTTCCTTGAGTATCCTTGAGTACAGATCCTTTACCTCTTTGGTTAGGTTTATTCCCAGGTATCTTATGGTTCTTGGTGCTATAGTAAATGGAATCGATTCTCTAATTTCCCCTTCTGTGTTTTCATTGTTAGTGTATAAGAAAGCAAATGATTTCTGTACCTTGACTTTGTATCTGGCCACAATACTGAAATGCTGTATGAGTTCTAGTAGTTTGGGGGTGGAGTCTTTTGGGTTTTCCATACAAATTATCATGTCATCTGTGAAAAGAGAGAGTTTGACTTCTTCATTGCCAATGTGGATACATTTTATTTCTCTTTGTTGTCTGATTGCTGTTGCTAGGACTTCTAATACTATGTTGAACAAGAGTGGAGAGAGTAGGCATCCTTGTCGTGTTCCTGATCTCAACAGGAAGGCTGTGAGCTTTTTCCCATTGAGGATGATATTTGCTGTGGATTTTTCATAGATAGATTTTATGAAGTTCAGGAATATTCCCTCTCTCCCTATACTTTGAAGTGTCTTAGTCAGGAACAGATGCTGGATTTTGTCAAATGCTTTTTCTACTAAATTGAGAGGACCATGTGGTTTTCTATCTTCTCTTCTTGATTTGTTCTATCACATTGATTGATTTGCGAATGTTGAACCATCCTTGCAACCCAGGGATGAATCCCACCTGGTCATGGTGGATAATCTTTTTAATGTGCTGTTGGGTCCTATTTGCTAGTATCTTGTTGAGAATCTTAGCATCCATACTCATCAGGGATATTGGTCTGAAATTCTCCATTTGGGTGGGGTCTTTGCCTGGTTTGGGGATCAGGGTAATGCTGGCTTCATAAAAAGAGTCTGGAAGTTTTCCTTCTGCTTCAATTTTTTGAAACAGCTTCATGAGAATAGGTGTTACTTCTTAGAAAGTTTGGTAGAATTTCCCAAGGAATCCGTCAGGTCCTGGGCTCTTGTTTTTTGGGAGGTTTTTGATCACTGCTTCAATCTCATTATTAGATATTGGTCTATTCAGGTTGTCAATGTCTTCCTGGTTCAATTTTGGAAGTTTATAGTTTTCCAGGAATGCATCCATTTCATCTAGGTTGCTTGACTTATTGGCATATGACTGTTGATAATAACTTCTGATGATTGTTTCTATTTCCTTGGTGTTAGTTTTGATCTCTCCCTTTTCATTCATAATTTTATTAATTTGGACCTTCTCTCTTTTCTTTTGGATTAGCATGGCCAATGGTATATCGATCTTATTGATTCTTACAAAAAACCAGCTTCTGGTTTCATTGATGCTTTCTACTGTATCTCTAGTTTCTATCTCATTGATCTCTGCTCTAATCTTGATTATTTCCCTTCCTGTGTGTGGAGTTGGCTTAATTTGTTGTTGATTCTCCAGTTCTTTAAGGTGTAGAGACAGCTGATGTACTCTGGATTTTTCAGTTTTTTTAAGGGAGGCTTGGATGGCTATGTATTTCCCCCTTAGGACCATCTTTGCTGTATCCCTTAGGTTTTGGGCTGAAGTGTCTTCATTCTCATTGGTTTACATGAATTATTTAAGTTCTTCTTTGATCTCCTGGTTGATCCAAGCATTCTTAAGCAAGGTAGTCTTTAGCTTCCAGGTGTTTGAGTTCCTTCCAAACTTTCCCTTGTGATTGAGCTCCACTTTTAAAGCATTGTGATCTGAGAATATGCAGGGAATAATCTCAATCTTTTGGTATCAGTTGAGCCCTGATTTGTGACCCAGTATGAGGTCAGTTCTGGAGAAGGTTCCATGTGCACTCGAGAAGAATGAGTATTCAGTTTTTGTAGGGCGGGATGTTCTGTATATATCTATGAGGTCCATCTTGTCCAATGTATTGTTCAATGCTCTTGTTTCTTTATTGATTTTCTGCTTGGATGATCTGTCTATTACTGAGAGTGGCACGTTAAGATCTACTATTAATGTATTCATATCAATATGACTCTTTATTTTGATTGACAGTTTTCTTATGTAATTGGCTGTTCCCATATTGGGGGCATAAATATTTACAATTGTTAGATCTTCTTGGTGGATAGTCCCTTTAAGAATGATGTAGTGTCCTTCTGTATCTCTGACTACAGTCTTAAGTTTAAAATCTAATTTATCTGATACGAGAATCACTACCCTGGCCTTCTTTTGTGGCCCATTGGCATGAAAGATGCTTCTCCATCCCTTCATTTTCAGTCTGGGTGTATCCTTAGGTTCGAAATGGGTCTCTTGTAGACAACATATGAATGGGTCCTGTTGTTTATCCAATCTGCAACCCTGTGTCGTTTTATGGGCGCATTTAGGCCATTCACATTGAGAGTGATTATTGAGAGATACGTTTTTCTTGCAATTGTGTTACCTTTGAATTCTTTCTTTCTGTAGATTGTCTCCATATATTTCTGTTCAATGACATTCTTAGGATTTTTTCTCTTTTATAGACCCCCCCTTAATATTTCCTGCAGTGTTGGCTTGGTGGTCGCAAACTCTTTTAAACCTTGCTGGTCTTGGAAACTCTTTATCTCTCCATCCATTTTGAATGGCAGTCTTGCTGGATAAAGTATTCTTGGCTGCATGTTATTCTCATTCCGTGCCCTCAATACATCTTGCCAGCTCTTTCTGGCTTCCAGGTTTCTGTGGACAGGTCTGACATTACTCTGATGGTCTTTCCTCTGTATGTAAGGAACTTCTTTGTCCTAGCTGCTTTCAAGCGGTCCTCTCTACAGTTATGATTCATCATTCTCACTATCAGGTGTCTTGAGGTCTTTCTAGATTCTATAATCTTGGTGGGGGGGAGATCGTTCTGCCTCTAGTACACGAATGCTGGTTCCATTCATGAGATTCAGAAAATTTCATGGATAATTTTTTCAACTATATCTTCTAGTCTTCTTTCTTTCCCCTCCCCCTCAGGGATTCCAATAATTCTGACGTTGGAAGCTTCATGGCATCATTTATTTCTTTAATTCTGTTTTCATGGCTTCTAAGCTGTTTGTTCCAGGCTTCCTCCTGATTTCTTTTTCTCTATCTGTTTGTCCTCCAAATCACTAATTCTATCTTCTGTCTCATTTACCCTAGCTTTTAGATAATTTAGGTTATATTGGAACTCATCGAGAATGTTGTAAACATCATCCCTGGTGGCTTCCACTTCTGTCCTAATCAATTCCATTTTGTCATCCATGGCTTTCTCCAACCTAGCTATTGCCTGGATAATTGTTAGCCTGAATTCCCTTTCCGACATATTGTCTATGTCTATAGCCATTAGCTGTGTTGCAGAAGGTCCAGCCTCTGAATTTTTCTTCTGTTGGGCGTTCTTCCTCCTAGTCATTTTGGTGAGAGATCGCTGAATGGATGTAGCTGAATGTATCAACCGTGGTACTGACAACATGCACCCTGAAACACTTCTGAGCAATTAAGAGTCCTCTCCCAAATTAAAGAAAAAAGAAAGTAAAAAAGAGAGAGAGAGAGAGAAGGAGAGAGAGAGAGAGACAGACAGGGAAAAAAAAAGAAAGATAAAATAAAAGAGGAGGCTCAGGCCAAATGGGCCCCAAGGTAAGATTTATGAAGTATATAAACAAAAACAGACAAACAAAAAGACTGATAAAAGTAAATGACAAGCGAAAAAAATAAATATATAAAAACAAAACAACACAACAACAAAAAAAGAACCTAGTCAAAAGGAACCCCAAGTATAAGATTTATATACTACCAGAACAAAACTAAATACACAGAAACACTCTGTAGAAGAAGAAAAAAAGGATGGGAAAGTGGTTATAAATTCTCAGTGTGTGCGAGAAAGGTTATTTTGATTCTTCCTGGATGTATCTTGATATCTTGGTTAAAGGGCCCAGCTTTCCTAAGATAAAGGTGGATTAAAAATTGGTTTACCTATAGGGATGGTGTTGATTGGGGAAAGTGGATCACCTTGAAGTTTAACTCTATATGAATATTAAAAAATAAGAATGAAAGAGAATAAACTCAAGTAAAATAAAATAAAATAAAATAAATAAAAAACAGAAAAACAAAAGAAAAACACAGGTATATGTATGAAAAAGTTCAGGTTCAAAGGTTATTATGGAATTTGATGTACTGGACTTATCACTGTGATGGTAAAGAGGTTAAAAAATTATCTATAAAATAATGAACCAGCATAGTGGGAACGAATTAAAAATAAAAGTGTATCTATGAAATAGTGGTGGTTGTTCTCTTGTTTTTTTGTTTGTTTGTTTGTTTGTTTGGCTTTCTGGGGGAGGGGCCTGCCGCATGGTTTTTCAGGCACTGTTCCCTGAGTTAAGTCCTCCTGCCCCCATCAAGTGGGTGGGCTCTGAAGAAACCGGTTTTTTGTTCCCTGAAGGTTTTTTTGTTTGTTTGTTCATTTGTTTTCTCTGGCCTTGGCAGCTTTTGATGGTTTTTGGAGGTTTAGAGGAAAGCAAACTGCCCCCTACCTCCCTCTCAGAGAGAAGCCTCAGTCTGTTCCCCTCTGGGTGCTCCAGAGCAAGTAAATTCCCCCTCAGCAACTGGCAGAGCATGTTCCCAGTCGTGGTCTCTGGGGTCACAGGAACTCCTGCTTGTACCCAAAACCATGATAGCCGAGGCTGTCTGGGCAGCTCCAGACCGCCATAGAGGTCCCAAGCAAGGATAGTGCACTGAGATTTTCCTGCTGGCCCAGGCTGGGGGTGCTCAGACTCTCTAGGGTCTGAGAGAGTGCCAGCTGGCACCTGCAGCAACTCTATCAGGGAGGGTGTGGGGTGCGACCCAGACTTTGGTAGGGGCACACGCAGAGTGTAAAAGGCTGTGTTTCTGCTGGCTGGCGAGGCTCCCTGCCCCTCATGGGACCTGCCACCCAGATGCTCTCAGGGGCACTGGTGGCTCAGGGACCAAGACCTGGCTTCTTCGCCACATTCTGTCTGGCTCAGCACCAGGGGTGGCTGTCCTCAGTCCGGGGACTTAAGCCGCTGTCCCTAACCTCCCCAATTCCCACAATTTCCCCCCATGATCCTTTGCTCTTTTTGAGTGCTTTCAACCAGACTCCAAGTTAATGCTGGTCCCCAATCACAGGGCACTCCTTATTGGGGTATTACTTTCCAATGGGTCGCTTCTGGTGGCTCCCTCCCCCCTTTTATTTAATCTTCAGATATCAGTCCAATGTTCCCACCCTGCTTTACCTGCCCACTGACCTCTTTTGCCCCCGTAGAGATCCAGAAGTGTATAATTCTAATCTCAGGCTGATTTCATGGGTGATCAGAGTTCTTTGGTAGGTAATCAGCTCACTTTAGGGTACAGGTTGAAACGGCACCTACTTCTACTTCTACTATTTTGTATTTTGTTATGAAATTGAGGAATGATACCTTTATCTCCATACTCTGAAGAGTTTTAATCAGAAATGGATGTTGTATTTTGTCAAATGATTCTTCTGCATCAATTGCAAGGACATATAGTTTTTCTCTCTCTTCTTATTAATGTGTTCTATCATGTTGATTGATTTGCAAACGTTGAACCAAACTTGCATCCCATGGACACCCCACTTGGTCATTGTGGATAATCTTTTTAATGTACTGTTGAATCCTATTAGCTAGGGTGTTGTTGAGAATTTTGGCATCTGTATTCATCAGGGATATTGGTCTGAAATTCTCCTTTTTGATGGGGTTCTAGCTTGGTTGGGGTATCAAGATAATGCTGTCCTCATAGAATCAGTCCAGAAGCTTGCTTGCTTTCTTTCTTTCTTTCTTTCTTTTTCTTTCTTTTTAACAGCTTCAGGGGAATAGATATTATGTCTTCTTTGACTGTTTGGTAGAATTACCCAGGAAATCCATCAGGTCCTGGACTCTTGTTTTTTGGGAGGTTTTTGATCACTGCTTCAAGCTCACTCCTGGTTATTGGCCTATTCAGGTTGTCAGTCTCTTCCTGTTTCAGTCTTGGTAGTTTATAGGTTTTCAGGAAGGCATCCATTTCTTCTACGTTGCTAAATTTATTGACATATAGCTGTTGATAAAATTTCTGATAATTGTTTTCATTTCCTTGGTGTTAGTCATGATCTCTCCCTTTCCTTTCATAATTGTATTGATTTTGGTCCTTTCTCCTTTCTTTTGGATAAGTCTGGCCAGTGGTTTATCGATTTTATTAATTCTTTCAAAGAACCAGTTCTAGTTTTGCTGATATGTTCTACTGTATTTCTGGTTTCTAACTCATTGATCTTTACTATAATTTTATTTCCCTTTTCATCCATAGGTTTGTTTTAATTTGTTGTTGATTCTCCAGATCTTTAAGGTGCAAAAAGAGTTTATGTATTCAGGATTTTTTTTTTTTTTTTTAGTGTGGCTTGTATGGCTGTGCATTTAGCCCTCAATACCACCTTTGCTGTATCCCATAAGTTCCAATGTGTTTTAGTTCTCATTAGTTTCCATTAATTGTTTAAACTCTTCTTTGATTTCCTGGTTGATCCAAACATTCTTAAGTAGGATGGTCTTTAGCTTCTAAATTTTTGGATTTCTTGCAAAGGTTTCTTGTGATTGAGTTCCAGTTTCAAAACATTGTGGTCTGAGAATATGCAGGAGAAAATATCAATCTTTTGGTATAGGTTGAGTTCTGATTTGTGGCATTACATGGTCTATTCTGGCAAAAGTGCTGTGTGCTCTAGAGAAGAATGTGTATTCTGATGTTTTAGGGTGGTATGTTCTGTGTGTGTGTGTGTGTGTGTGTGTGTGTGTGTGTGTGTATAATGTTCTATCTTGCCCAGTCTGTCCTTTAAAGCTCTTGTTTCTTTACTGATTTTCTGCTTAGAGAATCTGTCTATTGCTGAGAGTGTTTCGAGGTCTCCTATCAATAAGTCTCTCTCTTTTTAAAAAGATTTTATTTATTTATTTGAGAAAGAGAGAGAGAGCAAGCATGAGAGGGGGGAAGGTCAGGGGGAGAAGCAGACATGCTCTGAGCAGGGATCCTGATGCAGGACTAGATACCAGGACTGCAGGATCATGACCTGAGTTGAAGGCAGTTGCTCAATGAACTGAGCCACCCAGGCGCCAAATAAGTCCCTTTATTTTGGTTAACAGTTGGCTTAAGTAATTGGATGCTCCCATGTTGGAGGCAGAGATATTTATCATTTTTAGATGTTCTTGTTGGTTAGACCCTTTAAGAATGATATAGCATCCTTCTGTATCGCTAACTACAGTCTTTATCTTAACATCAAATTTCTGAGAGGAGAATTGCTACCCTAGCTTTCCTTTGAGGTTCATTGTCAGATATGGTTCTCCATCCCTTTACTTTCAGTCTGAGTGTATCTTTAGGTTCAAAATAAGTCTCTTGTAGACAGCATATGGTTGGGTCCTGTCTTTTTATTCAATCGGCAACCTGTGCCATTTTATGAGAACATTAGGCCCATCATGTTGAGAGTGATTACTGAAAGGTATGATGTTATTGTCATCATGTTGCCTGTAAAGTCCTTGTTTCCATAGAATGTCTCTGTAAATTTATGTTCTATATCACTCTTAGGGTCTTTCTCCTTTTATAGAACCGCTCCTTAATATTTCTTACAGAGCTAGCTTAGTCAT
Organism: Taxidea taxus jeffersonii; assembly: GCA_003697995.1. Taxonomy (NCBI): domain Eukaryota; kingdom Metazoa; phylum Chordata; class Mammalia; order Carnivora; family Mustelidae; genus Taxidea; species Taxidea taxus. The sequence continues at coordinate 65,130 of ML098011.1, forward strand.
CATATATTCTTGTTGTCTCATTCAGTCCTGGAAGCTCATCACCCCATCCATTCTGAATGATAGCCTTGTCAGCATAAAGAATTCTTGTCTCCATGTTCTTCTCATTTAGTACCCTGAATATGTCTCTCCAGCCCTTTTGGCTTGCCCGGTCTCTGTGGACAGGTCTGATATTATTCTGATGTTCCTCCCTCTGTACATACAGAATCTCTATTCCCAACTGCCCTTCAAATTGTTTCCTTGGCTCTAAATTTGTGAGTTTTACTATTACATGCCTGAGCGTTGGTGTGTTTACCTTGATCTTGGGAGGGGTCCTTCCTGCCTCTAGTACAGGAATACTTGTTTAATTCCCCAGATTAAGGAAGTTCTCAGCTATGATTTACTTACATATATATTCTAATTCTCTCTTTCTCTCCACCCTTCAGGGATCCCAATAATTCTAGTATTGTTAGGTTTCATGGTATTATTTATTTCTCTAATTCTGTTTTCATGGATTTTAAGCTGTTTGTTCCAGGCCTCCTCCTGATCTTTCTTTTCTATAAGTTTGTCTTCTAGATCACTAATTTGTTCTTCTGCCTCATTTAACCTAGCTGTTAGAGTATCTAGATCACATTGGATCTCATTGATACCATTTTTTAAGTTCTGCAAGGTCTTCTCTCATTTATGCTCCTAGAGAATCTATGTTGCCATTAATAGTTTTATCCAGCCTGGAGATTGTCTTCCTAATTGCTACCCTGAAGTCTATTTCTGGTATCTTGCTTATATACATATGCATTGGATCTGTGGAAGAGGATATTGTCTCTGGGCCTTTTCTTTGTTGGAAGTTCCTTCTCCTAGTCATTCTGTTGAATTGTGGTTGAGGTAATGTGCAATTGAAAATGTCAACCACAATCAAGGCAAGGTGCACCCTGGGAAAGTTCAGAGCAATCAGAAGCCACCACCAAAACAAAACAAAACCAAAAACCAAAAATCCAGTCAAAATGAAACCTAAGGTTTATAAAGTACAAAAACAGAAACAAACAAAAAGACACACACACACACAAAAAAGGAAACCAAAATAAAAATTGGGGGGAATGAAGGGAAGGTGGCTCTAATCCCTGGATGTGGGTGAGGAAGTGTATTTCAGTTCTTCCTGGGTATATTTTGTTCTCTTTGTTTGAAAACTCTACTGCCCACAGAAACAAGGGAATTAAAATGGGTATATATATAAAGGTAGTGTTGGATAGGGTAAAAAGGACTACACTGGAACGATACCTATATCTATCTATCTATCTATCTATCTATCATCTACCTATATAATGAAAAAGAAAAAAAGCATATATATGAAAAAGTTCATGTTTAAATGTTGTATTAAACATCTAGTTGAAATGATAAGTAGGTAGGAAAGAACAGAAGAAATATTACAAAGAAAAGAGAGAAAGAAAAGTTGTATCTAATAAAAGCACAGTCCATGGGGCAAGACCAGGAGCTTTGTATACTGTTTTCTCCTAGTGTGGGGGTTTTAGTTTTATGGGGATCCTGGGGTTGTTATCCTATTGTTCTTTCATCTTGTTTTCTAGAGGAGGGGTCTACAGTGTTGTTTTTACATCAGTCCTGCTTGGGCAAAGTTGCCCTCCTTCTCTTCAAGGGGCTGTGCTCCATGGAAACTGTTTTTTTTTTTGGGGGGGGGGGCTTTTGTTCTCTGGAGGCTTTTGTTTTCTGGCAACTTTTAATGCCTTTTCAGAGGGTCAGAGCAAAGCAAACTGTCTGCACCCAGACTTCCGCCTCAGATGAGAGAAGCCACAGTGCTCCCTTGTGAATCCTCCAGAATGCAGTCTCCCTCTCTGTAAACACCACTGAAAACCACAGCATCCCACACTGCCGGTGATCCTCTCAGAGGTGGACACTGGCCCTCACTTTTATCTGCTCCCCTGTGCCACCAAAACTGGAACAATCCTGGTCCAGGCAAGCCCAGGCCCTGGTGGCAGCCAGCCCTGAATCTGTGGGCACACGTCCAAGCCTGGTCCTCTTCGGCAGGCGAAAGTTGCAGCCAGCCCTGGGACTGCGGGCTCAGGTCTGTGCCTACAGCCACTTGGTCCAACATTTGGCCCTTAACCCCTGTGGTCTGTTCGAGCACTCTTATCAGTCCCTTCCCATCCCATTCCATCCCATCCCACCATTGTTGGTCTCAAAGTTATCACTGGTCTCCAGGTGTAGGATGCTTTTGCACTGGGATATTACTTTCCAATGGCTAGTTTCTGATGGCTTCTCCCCCCGCCCCTGCTTCTGTTTTTCCTCTGATATCTGTTCATGCAGTCACAACTCTGTCCTTTATACCTCTCTGCTGATGATCCTCTGCCCCCACAGAGATCCAGATGTGCATCATTTTACAAATCAGGCTGATTTCATGGGTGTTCAGAGTGGCTTGGTTTTTCTAGCTAAATTGATGGGCCCAGTTCCCCCTACTCCTCTGCCATCTTGAAAAATTAACTGGAATTCTAAATCTACTAGCTACTCTGGTCATTGATTTTTGTATTGGAGCCTTTTGGATTATCTGGCCATATGCTAATTTTCTGAGAACCATGTTTTCAGAATGGCAAAATGATGTATGGGTGTCATCTGATGTAAGATGGACTAATGTAAGAAGGAGTAATCAAAGACCCTTCTTCAGAAATTTTAACTGTAGCTGAGAGAACTATATAAGTTTCTCTTCAAGTTTTTGTACTTTTAACATATAAATTATGTCATGCAAACTGGAGAAACAAAGAAAGATGTTCTCAGGACAAAGAAAATGAAATGAAATAGAAAATAATAATGAAAACCCTGAGAGCATCCTTGGCTTTAGTTCCTTTCTTATTTCTTATTTCCTTCTGTCCTTGGATTACTTGAGAAATCATATTTATTTACAATAAATTATGTATTTCTTGCTTAAGCTAACTCAGGTGGTTTAACTGCAACCCAAAGAGTCCTAATGTATATACAGTATTCTAATGATTATTATTTATTCCACTATTTGATCTTGAACTCAGAATTAGATAAGTCAATATCATAGAAAGCAGTGGTTCTTAAATCTGTTACATACCTTTATGGGCTTTAAAAAGCTAAAATTCCATTTTGGTGGGAGTAAAAGCATGGAGAAAGCAACAACTGCTTCTGAAATATAACCTTTTAGGAATTTAAAATATATATCCATTCACCCAGTAATAATGCCTATGGGAATCTATCCTAAGGAAACTGATCCAAAATGTGGGAAATTTTAAATATATTAACATAAACATGATTTATAGTGAAGAAATCAGAAAAAAAATCTATATGAGTAACACCTTTTAAAATTGTGATACAAATTTAAAGCAATAGTTTTTTGAGAATGAATTTTAATAATGTGGAAATGTTACTTCCATTTTAAAGCTAATATTTGAAATTTTGCAAAAAAAGGAATTTTGCATTAAATTCCTCTCACATATTAAGAAGACCTCCTTGAATTTCCATGCAAAATTTTCTTAACATGAAAGAGATTAAAAACAAAACAAATAAAGGTAAAGACATCCCATGGTCATGGATTAGAAGAACACATATTATTAAAATGTCTATACTACTCAAAGTAATCTATAGATTTAATGGTATAATCAAAACACCAAAAGAATTTTTCACAGAATAGAACTAGAACAGAAACTAGAACACAGAACTAAAACAGAAAACCCAAAAACGTATATAGAACCATGAAAGACCCCAAATAGACAAAGCAATTTTGAAAAAGAAAAGCAAAGCTGGAGGTATCACAATTCCAGGCTTCAAGTTGTATAACAAAGCCACAATAATCAAAATAGGTTGGTACTGGCACAAAAATAGATGCCCAGATCAGTGGAACAGAATAGGAAACCCAGAAATCCACAATTGCATGGTCAATTACAAAGCAGAAAAAAATATCCAATGGGAAAAAGAGTCTTCAACAAATGGTGTTGGGAAAACTGGAGAGTAATATGCAAAAGAATGAAACTGGGCCACTTTCTTACACCATATTAAAAAATAAACTCGGGACGCCTGTGTGGCTCAGTTGGTTAAGCCACTGCCTTCGGCTCAGGTCATGATCCCAGCGTCCTGGGATCTAGTCCCACATCGGGCTCCTTGCTCGGCGGGGAGCCTGCTTCTCTCTCTGCCTCTGCCTGCCACTCTGTCTGCCTGTCATCACTCTCTCTGACAAATAAATAAATAAATAAATAAATAAATAAATAAATAAAATCTTTAAAAAATAAACTCAAAATGGACTAAGACCTAAATGTGAGACCTGAAACTATAAAAATCCTCAAAGAGAGCATAAACAGTAACATCTCTGACATTGAACATAGCAATATCTATGTCTCATGAGACAAGATAAATAAAAACAAAAATAAACTATTGGGACTTCATCAAAATTAAAGAAAAAAAAAAAAAAACACTTCTGTATGGTGGAGGGGAAAAAAAACCTAAAAGGCAATCTATGGGATGGGAAAAGATATTTGCAAATGACATATCTGATAAAGTGTTAGTATCCAAAGTATATAAAGAGCTTATAAAATTCAACACCCCCAAAAAACAAATAATCTAACTCAAAAATAGGCAGAAGAAATGAACAGACATTTCTTAAAAGAAGACGTCCAGATAACCAACAGACATATAAAGACACTTGTCCAAAGAAAACATACAAATTGCCAACAGACACATGAAAAAATGTTCCACATCACTTGCCATCAGGGAAATAAAAATCAAAACCACAATTGAGATACCACCTTATACCAGTCAGAATGGCTAAAATTAACAAGATAAGGAACAAAAGCTGTTGGTGAGGATGTGGAGAAAGGGGAACACTCCTACACTGTTGGTGGGAATGCAAGCTGGTACAGCCACTCTAGAAAACAGTATGGAGGTTCCTCAAGAAGTTAAAAATAAAGCTACTGTATGACCCAGCAATGCACTGCTGGGTGTTTACCCCAAAGATATAGATGTAGTGCACAGAAGGGCACATGCACCCCATTTTCCAAAATAGCCAAACTGTGGAAGCAATGTCCACAATAGCCAAACTGTGGAAGGAGCCGAGATGTCCTTCAACAGATGAATGGATAAAGAATATGTGATTCATATATACAATGGAATATTACTCAACCATAAGAAAAAAAATGAATACCTGTCATTTGCGTCAACATGGATGGAACTGGAGGAGATTACGTAACTGAGTGAAATAAGTCAATCAGAGAATGACAACTGTCATATGGTTCTACTTATACGTGGGAAATAAGGAATAGAATAGAGGACCATAGGGGAAGAGAGGGAAAACTTAATGGGAAGAAATCAGAGGAAGACAAACCATGAGAGACTCTTAACTCTGGCAAACAAAAAGAAAGGAGTGGGTGGGGAGATGGTGTAATGGGTGATGGACATTAAGGAGGGTATGGGATGTGATGAACACTGGGTGTTATACACAATTAATGAACACTACATCAAAAATTAATGGTGTATTTAATTAATTTAATTTATTAATTCTAAATTAAATAAGATTAATTTAATTAATTAAAATTAATTTATTGATTCAATTAATAAAATCAATTTATTGATTTTACTTTATTCTAATTTAATTTAATTAATAAAAACTAATGCTGAATTTAAATTCAAAAAGGATGCTCAGCATCAGTCATCATCAGAGAAATGCAAATTCAAACTGCCATGAGATATCACCACACACTTGTCAGAATGGCTAATATTAACAACACAGAAAACAACAGATGTTAATGAGGATGCAGAGAAAGGGGAACCCTCTTGCTCTGTTGGTGAGAATGCTAACTAATGTTATCACTCTGGAAAATAGTATAGAGGTCCTCAAAAGTTAGAAATAGAACTACCTTAAAATCCAGTAATTGCACTACTCAGTATTTAAGCATGAAAGATGAATTCAAAGGGATACACGTACCCCATTTTATATAAAGCTCAAATGGAATATTATTCAGCTATGTAAAAGAATGAAATCTTGACATTTGCCATAACATAGATATAGCTAGAGAGTATAATGTTAAGCAAAATAAGTCAGTCAGAGAAAGACGAATGCCATATGACTTCACCCATATGCGGAATTTAAGAAACCAAATGGGGGGGTAGGGAGGGAAGACAAACCAAGAAACAGGCTCTTAACTATGGAGAACACTGATGGTTGCCAAAGGGGAGGAGGTTGAGGAGGATGGTTGAAGTAGGGGATGGGGCTTAAGAGTTCACTTATCTTGATGAACACTGAGTAATGTATAGAATTGTTGAGTCACTATATTACAAACTTGAAACTAATATAACACTATATATTAACTAACTGGAATTAAAATCAAATTTAAAAATAAATAAATAAAATTGACTTATTTAAAAGTGATCTATATTGGTTAACATTTCCATTCTCTAGTTTATCCTACATCTTCAGAACACTGTTTAAAGATGCATATCTTTTTCAGATTATGTTCAGGATGATCTCATCTATTAAAGAAAATGGAAAACTTTGGCTGTTTCTATATATACATTGTTGTACCTATTTGCAAAAAAGAAGAAGGAGAAGGAGAAGGAGGAGGAGGAGAAGAAGAAGAAGAAGAAGGAGGAGGAGGAGGAGGAAGAGGAGGAGGAGGAGGAGGAGGAGGGAAAAGAAAACTATTTGTCATTTTACTAAAAGAATTCTAATAATTCAGAAAATTTCTGAGCTTTTGAAAATATGATATTCATTATGAACATATTAGGTCTATGTAAAGACACAATGGCATCTGAAGAAAAATTAGAATGAAATCAGAATCTCTGACATTGTGACTAGTTGAAGAACTCAGGCCAGAATTTTAATGAGTAATGATGAAGACACCATATGTCCATAGTGAATATCATATTTTTAAGCATGCCCCTTTTTTAAAGTCCTGGCATTTGATGACACAATCTGTTTTTGCTTAGTACATGGCATTTTATACATTTTGGAACTATCCAGTCTCAGCTAAAGCAATATTCTTATACTCAAAAAGTTACAAAAGGGTTAAATATAACACCCATGGTAAAATTAAAATTATAATCACATTCTGTGTAATTGAGAAAAAATAAAATATCAAATACTAACAACCTTTGACTAATATATGTGTTATAGCCATATAAACTTTTAAGAGCTCCCATTTCATATGCCCATGTTCTTTGCTATGGTTGATACTTCCTGAGGTTCTAATAGGAAAGAATAATAAGAATACTTAGAAAAAGTTGGACTCATGAAAACAAAATAGAATGGTGTTTGCCAGAGGCAGGATGTTGGAGAAATGGGGGTGTGTTGGTCAAAGGATACAAACTTTCAGTTTTAATATAAATGAGTTCTGATAATTAATATGGTACAACATGGTGACTATAGTTAATAACACTGCCTGTATGCTGGAAACTTGATTAGAATACATTTTAAGTATTATCTCTCTCTTTCACACACACACACACAATGTGAGGTAATGGAAATATTAATGAACTTGATTGTGTCATTATTTCACAATGTATACACATACAATTCATCACACTGTACATGTGAAACATACTACCATTTTAATTGTCAATTATACCTGAATAAAGCTGAGAGAAGGAAAAGAAAAAAAAAAAGATATATATGACTTGATTCTCTTTACTGGTCAGGAATTCTCCAAAAAGTTTTACATTTATCATCTCATTTAATGAGATATATATCTCATTATATAGATACTAGTATACTAGAATATGATAATTTTATGGATGGGTAAAGCACAGAAAGCATAAATGATTTTACCAAGGACATATAGTTACTAAGGTTGGGAGCCAGAATTCAAACCCTGGCAATATGACCCCAGTTTTGGAACTCTTAATCACTATCTTATCCTAAGGTATCAAAAAGTAAACTTTCCCAAAAGATATTGGCCCGACTCTTGACTAAGAATCCTCCTGACAGTGAAATAACAGGTTGATTCTTTTCTTTCCTCAAACTGCTTATTTCATTCAGTTTAATGAACCAACATATAAAACGTTAACATTTTCTTCATTAGCATTATTCATAAATGTGAAAGCAAAGGAATGGAAGAAAAGAAAAGAAATAGAAGAAAAGAAATGGTATAGGGACCAGTAGACATACAATGTGCAGGTGGCTTAGGTAGACAATAGTGAGAAAGACCTCTCTAAAGAAAGTAAATTGCACCTGGGAAAAATGCCATGCACTCTATTTCCCTTTTGTCTACAGATTTAAGCATCAATATGTACTACTGTTTTTAATCTCCATAATTAAATCATTTATCATATGTTTTAAAACAAGTATAAGAAAAGAGCCAAATAAGAAAACGAGAGCCTAGAATGCAATAAAGGAAAGTTTAGTGCTCCCAAATTTGCTAGGTTTTGGTCTTCCCCTTCTTGAAATGTCAGCATATCAATATATGTGCAAACTAAATTAGGGAGCAGCTCTACACAGCATTTCCTCTCTACTCTGTATCTTCTGAATGCACTGGCCAAAGATTTTTTTAATTTCATACATCATTTACAACTAGCTGTGTTGCTCTGTAGTCATTACTGGGCTCAGCCTGAGCACCAAAAAGGAACACAAAGCAACATATAGACATACATATTTGGCATTGTCACAGTGCAAAATAGTCCAAGCCCACTGCACTATGACTCTAGCTAGAAAAGTCACACATCCAGAATATAATGTGTCCGAGAACTAATTAATATTTGTGATTGATTGTCAAAACAAGTCAGATATGTATGTCAATTCAAAATAAGTCCTCCCACCACTGTGGAAGTCATAATAAGTAGGTGAAGGAACCCAAGGCAGGAGTTTCCTTAATAGTATGATTGTTGGGCACGCTTGCTATTTACCAAATTTAACTGTCTCACTTATTAGACTCCCTGTCAGTCATCAAAGTTAAATTTTAAGTTTTTGTTGAGATAAGAAATGATGACAAGAAAAATCTCATTTGTGTTGGAATTTGAGGTTATTTTAAAACCCTTTGTTTATCTGTTGTACTCATTTTTGTTTCCACCCAGTTCCCCTGTAGAAAGAACAAATACATTGAGCTTTTTAGTGGTTATTGGTTTATGTCACATTATACATACTCAAACTTTTCCCTTTGGGTAAAATGCCTATCTTTGTGAGATATATGTCTAGGACAAACTTAGCATGACCTATGCATCAGTCAGGATTCTCCCTAGAAGTAGAACAAATGGGATCTATATTTATATATTTATTTGTCTGAATATCTATATCTAATATACTGAGAGAGACTGAGTTCTTTGAGGAATTGGATTACAGACTATGTAATTATGGAGATCAAGTATGAAATCTGCAAATCAGGCTGGCAGGATAAAAATTCATGTAAGCATTGATGATGCAGTTTTGAATCAAAAATGCATAAGACAGAACAGCAGAGTGAAAACTGCAGCATGATTCTTATGCTAGTTTTAAGGGCTTAAACACCTTTGGAAAACTTCAATCTTCATCTTAAGGCCTTGGACTGATTGCATGAAATTCACCCCCATTATGAAGAGTAATCTGTTTTAACATCAACTGATTGTAAATTTTTATTTCACATTAAAATATTTTCATAATAATTAGACAAGTATTTGGCCATATAAATAGACACCATACCTTAGATAACCTGACACATAATATTACCCATTACATCCCAAACACACACAGACACACACACACAGACACACACACACACACACACACACACACACCAGCCTCATTATCACTGTGTTCTAAACAACTGACCTAATCATGTTAAATATTTAAAGAAAATTTTATATAGCACATTTTTAGTAGTTAAAGTTCATGAATTACTAAAAAAAATAATGGGACTTTCCTTGATGGCTTTCTGAGAGGTATGCTCTTCTTTTCACTGAAATTAATTATATGACAGTTAATATGCTAATCTCCTGAGAATGAAGTAGTATTCCTGTAAGTAGGTTGTTTTCTTTTCTACCATTCACAGGGGTTGAGATTCCAAAATGTGTAAATGCTTAGTTTTGCTTAGCTAATAGCACTGAAGATAAATCTATTCATTATAGTATTTATCTTCTTGGCAATGGACCAGCATTATGTAAACCAAGTTAAAAACCTCTCAAAATAAAATATCATTTACCTAGTGCCATTATGGAAAAGAAACACCACCAAAATATTTGATGGACTAGTTTAATGATTGAAGGCTACAATAATGCCATTTTGGACAGCTTTTAAATTACAGTGCTTGCCATCCATGATGCAGATATTCACAGCCTTGGATAGTTTACCTATATAGTCATAAACCATGTGATAGCAGATGGGTTTTTGTATCTATCACCTGCTAAATATGGATCAGTATCTGTATTTGAAAATTAATTCTATAATATTTAGAATTATTAGTTAGTGGTCAGTTTTCCTCACTTAATTTTGAAGTCCGTGTTAATTTTTTCTAGACAAACCAATGCTTTTTTCTAAAGGTTACCAACTTTATCTATTTCATTTAGAAAACTATTTTTGAATGTCTTTTTTTTTTTCAGTGCTCCAAGATTCATTGTTTATGCACCACACCCAGAGCTCCATGAACATGTGCCCTCCTTGATCAAAAGATTACTTCTATCAATAACAAACTAAGGCTACAATTCAGCATAATCTCAGGAAATTAAAACACACCCTTTATTAAACTTTGGACATGCCCATTAAAATTAATTGAGACCTTAGCCCTTTGCTAGACCCTTTCTTAATGAGCTTGAAGGAAAAGAGAATACATTCCGAAAACAAAATCCTTTTTTAATGACTATGGTCCATATCAATTTTGGTTGGTTTAAACTAAAGTTAATTGTATATTTCTATTTTAAATGTTTATGATTATCTTCTAGGAAATACATATATGCTTTTAAACCAAGAAAGTATTTTATGTGTCAAACAAACAAACAAACAAACAGAAAACAGTACTGAGAAAATACAAGATAAAACAATTTAAAAGAATAGTATTAATTTAAAGGTCAGATTTTTCTAGTTAAAGGACAACCTAGCCAGGGGATTATTAAAAGTTTCATTAATAGTCAATGAATTGCTGGCTGCAGTCATACTTTTGTACAACTGCTAAACCAGGGACAGAATTCATTCACTTAATTTAAATCTTAAGCTTATAGTTCTCTAGTGATTTAATTATGCAGATGAACTGACTTGCACATGACAGAGTTTTCCTCTTGGAGTTTGATGTATTTCATGCACATTGATTTCTACAGAAGACCCAAAGTAACCCACACCTCTAATGTGATTTCTGAATAACTAGATTTTAGTTACTGAGGAAGCTAGAGTTGAGACATATTGTGAGCTGAGTCCCTAATCTCCTGTGTATGTATCTAAATACTGTAATATTGCATTCAGTTAACTCCTTTATGTTCAGTTACAAAATTTCCAAATACACTTTTACATCAAAATATAAAAAATACTATCCAATCACAAGAATATATGAACACTTTACTAAATGTTGGTAAAAATACAAACTCTTTCACAATGTTTATAAGAGTTTTCATACATTCAACCAAGGAATTATCATGAACACATGCAAGCAATGTGACTTTAGTTTATGGACGCTTAAAACTCCACAATTCTGACCCTGATCTTCTCTATCTTCTGAATAGTGAGAAATGTCAGTAATTCCCTTTTTCGTTCATTCAATTAAATAAGCAGAGTAGAAAAACTGGAAAACTGCACTGTGTTTTCCTTAGCTGGTGTTCAAAGTAATGGTAACAAATTATGCACTAAGGAAAAGTCATATTTTCTGTACCAGCATTAGTGATTCAAGACAGGTATCTCTACTAAATTATCTCACTGATCTTGTACTATCAAAATACATTCTTCCTATTATTATGTTATGGGAAGTGTTGATAGATATGACATGTCAGATAGCCCCCTAAGCATATAAATAAGGCTAGAGAGACAACAAAACAAAGTGTTTTGTTACCAATCAAGCAATTGATATTGAGTATCTCAAGGGTGCTTTGAGATCAGAGTATTGAGGGGAATTACATTTTCCACACATGATAAATATACAGTTTCCGTTCTTCCCTCCAAAAACAGAAAGCTAAAAAAACAAGAACTAAAGCACCTTCCTGTATGACAAAGAAGTCCTTGCCCAGTCTACTGACCTGAAACACTGCTATATTCAATATATCACACAATAAAAACAGTAACATTGCACAATGCACCTGCAATGAATGTTGGAACTATATTAATATTCACTGAGTAATCATTTTAACCATGGTTTTATGTAAGCCAGACAAAATCATAGTAATAGATCTTAGATTCCTGTTTCTTCTGAAACAGTCACTGAATTGGACACTGTACATAGTGAATAATAAAAATATTGTAGCCATGAATTGCCTTGAAAAACATAAGAACTGGTAAATCAATAGTGTCAGAGATTTAAAGCAGATTCTTCGATATAGCAAATGAGATCAGAGCATATAAAAGAAATGTCAGTCTTGGAAGATCCCAGGGTACTCAAAATAAAAACCTAATGAGCTGTCTGTGGTGCTTATATATAATATCCTGTTTAAAAAATCCTTTGAATAAACAGGAACATACACTATCTTGATACAAGAAGTGCTTTGAAAAGTATATAAAATTTGCCAAAATCCTTTCTCCCTTCTTTTTAACGAGTGATCCAAACAACATGTTCATGTAGTAGATGCTTCAAAATTTCATAATTCTTTGCTTTGTTCATAGGTATATCATTTAAAGGACTCTTCAGACTCATAGAAAACTACTAAATCTAAATAACGTGAATACAAGATTTGCCATTCTCTTTCAGTTTATCTGACAATACAAAAGAAAATTCTAAGAAGCCAAATGAAACACGTGTTCATTAGCCTCACTTTTTCATAGTTGAACTGACTTTGTCCATTCAATTACTCTCTGATTCTCTCTTCTTTCTA
>RCUC01109938.1:0-47245 GCA_003697995.1 Taxidea taxus jeffersonii
TTTGTGATCTTATGGAGGCTGTGGGCTGCATTTGGGGCAAAGGAACTCCTGCAGCAATCTGTATTAAAAAAAAAAAAGTTTCCCCCTTTGTTTTTCTTTGGTCTCTGGTCAATGTTTTTGTTGTCTCCTGGGGTGTTTATGTTTCAAAGACATGCGATTTACAACTTCCTGGGACAGAGAAAGAATGCAAGTTTTCTCCTAGGAGTGTTGAGGTAATTGCTATTTAAAATGTTCCTTAGTACTAGGGGTCAGAAGGCACGGGGCAGTTCATGCATTTCAGCATCAATCACCACGACATCCTCCTCTTCTCTTTCTGAACTTTCTCAGAGATTCCACCTCTTAACTTCCTCATCAGGCTTTGTCCCAAGTACCCAGATTGTAATCTGAGCCAATGTTAGGCTCTCCTAGCTTTTCCCAAAGTCACGCAATAAGACCTCTAACTCGGGGCGCCTGGCTGGCTCAGTGGGTGGAGCGTGTGACTCTTGATCTTAGGGTGGTGAGTTTGAGCTTCATGTTGAGTGCAGAGATTACTTAAAAAAAAAAGACCTCTGATTCATGATTCTTTCCCCCCACCCAGTCTGCCAGCCCCAAAGCTGGTAGAGCAGCACACAACCATGGGTCCTTCTCTAACCTCAGCTCTTCTAACTTTCTTACCCGAGCTTCTGCCTTTAGCTGGGCATCGTCGGTGGCCAGCCCCACTGCCCACAGGAGAGCCCAGCCCACTGTGGCAACCATGCATTTCCCTTCTTTGCTGCTGTGTGCTCTGTGCAGTTCCTCAAACAAACCCCTTAAATCAGTCGGCATTTTGGGGGTGACCTTGTGCTCAGGTGGCGGTCCACAGCATCTGACATATGGCCCCCGCTTCCCCCACGTAGAGGTCAATGGCCAACTCAGGATTTCCCCCCTGGGGATGCCTCATTCCCAAGACCCATTTCTTTGGTTTCCTGGGATGGCTCACCAACTGTTGGTTTATAAGCTCCTTGGGAGGTTCCCAGGTGTGACTGGAAACTGGCCCCCAAATGGGGAAGTCAGGGAGAGACGGAAGAAAGAGGCAGGCCCCTCCAGACTGGTAGGTGACAGGTTTAATAAGCAAAAGGAGCTTATGGATCAGGCTTGTCTTGGGTGGCCGCAAATGAATGAATCCCTGCACTCACCTGCAAAATCTTGGGTTTTTTAAAATATTTTATTTATTTATGTATTTGAGAGAGAGGGAGAGAGAGAGAACACAAGTTTTGGGGAGGGGCAGAGGGAGAGGGAGAAGCAGACTCCCTGCGGATCAGGGAGCCCGACGCAGGGTTCGATCCCAGGACGCTCAATTGACTGAACCACTCAGGCACCCCACCCCCCAAATCTTAAAAATTTATACAGAGGCCTTAAGTAGGTTCACTCACACTTGCTATTCACACTTGCTATTGCAGGGGGTCTCAACACAACATCACTATCTCAAGGCTATGTCCTTGGAGCAGCCTCTGGGAGAGGAAAAGGTAAGCAGAGCCCACAGATGGGTTGACTGGCAGTTGCGTCTCTTCCATGACCTTCCCCAACAGACTGGGAGAAAATATTTGCAAAAACCATCTATCTGGGGCGCCTGGGTGGCTCAGTGGGTTAAAGCCTCTGCCTTCGGTTCAGGTCGTGATCCTGGGGTCCTGGGATGGATCCCCACATTGGGCTCTCTGCTCAGCAGGGAGCCTGCTTCCCTTCTTCTCTCTCTGCCTGCCTCTCTGCCTGCTTGTGATCTCTGTCTGTCAAATAAATAAATAAAATTTTAAAAAACTACCTATCTAATAAAGGACTGCTGTCCAAAGTATATAATTTCAACAATAAGAAAATGAACGTCCCGATTAAAACATGGGCAAGAGATCCAAACAGACGTCTCAGCAGTGAAGACATGGGTGGCGAATCAGGATATGAAAAGATGCCGCCACGTCACATGTCCTGGGAGAATTACAAATTACAAATGAATGCGACGGGATACCACTGCACACCTATCAGAATAGTGAAAATCCAGAACGACATACCAAATGCTGGCAGACATGCACAACAAATGGAGCTTTCATACATTGCTGGTGGGAATGCAAAACAGTCCAGGCACTCTGAAAGACAGTTATTCCATTCAGTGGTGGATATATGTCATTATACATTTCTCGAAACTCATAGAATGTACAAGGCCAAGAGTGAACCCTAATATAAACTATGGACTTGGGGTGATAATGATGTGTCCATGTAGGTTTACTGATTGGAGCATGTACCTCTCCAGTGGGGGCATGTTGATAGGGAGAGAGGCTGTGTGTGGGGGGAAGGGGGCAGGGGGCTATATGGGAATTCTCTGTGCTTTCTCCTCAGTTTTACTGCGAACCTAAAACTTCACTAAGAAAATAAAGTCTATTAAAAATATATATAGTGGGGCACCCGGGTGGCTCAGACAGTTAAGTGTCTGCTTTTGGCTCAGGTGATGATCCCAGGGTCCTAGGATCGAGCCCTATGTCAGGCTCCCTGCTGGGTGAGGAGCCTGCTTTTCCCTCTCCCTCTACCACTCCCCCTGCTTGTGTTTGCTCTCTCTTTCTCTCTGTGTCAAATAAATAAATCAACTCCTTTAAAAATAAGATAAAAAACAAAAAAAAACATACATAGTATCTTCAATAGCAGCCCCAAATATAAAAACCTATAAATAAATCTAGGAAGAATCGTAAAAAGAATTACGGCGATTACTGCGTGCCCTTCACGATACCAAGTACTTTATATACGCATCTAATCCTTAACGCAGTCCTATGGCATAAGTAATGTTATCCCCAATTTGCAGATGAGGGCGCCATAGCACTGAGGTTAAGCAACTTTCCCACAGTCGGACAGCGGAGCAGAGTCAGGATCTTGATTCATGCAACGGTCTGCAGAGTCAACTTTGATGGCCAAATTATGACATTTTATGGCAAGACAGAAAAGGAGACTGAAAGAAACGAAGAGTCACACCACACAGGGAGACTTGACATCAATAAGATGTTGAGAGTCCCCAAATTAATCTCGTATTCAATGCACTTTCAGGCAAAAGTTTAAAAAGTTTGCCTGAGGACATTTCGGACTCTTTCCATAATTTGTGTATCTGTCGGGTAAATAAAATGATGAACGGAGGGACGCCTGGGTGGCTCAGTTGGTTAAGCGGCTGCCTTCGGCTCAGGCCATGATCCCAGCGTCCTGGGATCGAGTCCCACATCGGGCGCCTTGCTCCGCAGGGAGCCTGCTTCTCCCTCTGCCTCTGCCTGCCACTCTGCCTGTGCTCGCTTGCTCCCTCTCCCTCTCTCTGACAGGTAAATAAATAAAATCTTAAAAAAAATGATGAATGGATAAAGAAGTGTGTATCTTTGATGGAATATTACACAGCCATCAAAAAGAATGAACTCTTGCCATTTGCGATAACGTGGATGGAGCTAGAGTATTTCGCTAAGTGAAATAAATCAGTCAGAGAAAGAAACACCGTATGATTTCACTCACATGTGGAATTTAAGGAACAAAATAGATGAATACAGAGGGGAAAAAAGAGAGGCAAAGCCGGAAACAGACTCTTAAGGATAGAGAACACACTGAGGGCTGCTGGAGAGGAGGTAGGTGGGGGGATGGGTTAAACGGGTGATGGGGATTAAGGAGGGCACTTGTGATGAGCACTGGGTATTGTAGGTAAGTGATGAACCACTGAATTCTACCCCTGAAACTAACATGACACTATATGTTAACAAACTTGAATTTAACAACGTGAAAAGGAAAAAAGTTTCCTGAGGACCTTTACAAGCAGACTTTAAAATTTACATGGAAGTGTAATGGCCTCAGACACTCTTAAAAAAGAATGAGATGGGGAAATTGCCCAACAGATTTCAAGATTGTAAACACTGTAGTGACCAAGGCAGTGTGATAGTGTTGAAAGGAAACACAAACATCCCAAATAAAGGACAGTGTCCAGAAACAGAACTGATTAGAGCCATTTGACTTATGACAGAGCCAGACAGCAGATCAGTGGGGAAAGAATGGATATCTTAATTAACAGCTGGGACAATCCAGTATCCATATGCAATCCAACATGCAAATCAGTCGTAGAGGGATTGAAACATAAATGTGAAACCCAAAATTCTAAAAATTTGAGATGGTAAGGGAATAACTTTATAAACTTAGGGTAAAAAATAATTTCTCTTTTTTAAAGATTTTATTTATTTATTTGAGAGAGAAGGAGCGAGCATGAGTAGGGGGTAGGGACAGAGGGAGAGAGAGAAGCAGGGTCCCCGCTGAGTGTCCCACGTGAGGCTCCATCCCAGGACCCTGATTCCATTTCACTCGAGACTTCCATGTGATCCCTTCCATGGGATCAGGGATCATGACCTGAGCTGAAGGCAAATGTTTAATCTACTGAGCCACCCAGGATCGCCTTCTTCTAGAAGTTTTTGTGTAGGGTCCTAGGGATTTTCTATCTGGACCATCATGTTACCTGCAAGTAAGGTGACTTTTATTTCTTCCTTTTCAATCTCTATGCCTTTTGTTCTTTTTTTCTTGCCTCATTGCACTGGCAAGAATTTTCATTGCTGTATTGAATAAGAGTGGTGACAGTTGACATCCTTGTGTTGTTCCTGATATTAGGGGCAAACATTCAATCTCTCACTATTAAGTATGATGTTAGTTATAGTTTTTTTGTAGATTTTATTTTTAGCAAGTTGGCAAAGTTAACCTTTATTCCAGGTTTTCTAAGAGTTTTTTTTTTTTAATCATGAATGGGTGTTGGATTTTGTCAAAACCTCTGCCCAGAGTCTCCTTCTTCCTCTCCCTCTGCCCCTCCCGCCAATGCTTTCTATCTCTCTCTCTTTCTCAAATACATAAATAAAATCTTAAAAAAAATTAATACATACCGGGGCCCCTGGGTGGCTCAGGAGGTTGAGAGTCTGACTCTTGGTTTTAGCTCAGGTCATGATCTCAGGGTCCTGAGATCAAGTCCCATCTTGGGCTTCGAGCTCTGCATGGAGTCTGCTTCTCTCTATCTCCCCTGCCCCTCCCACTCATCCTCTCTCCCTCTCTAAAATAAATAAATAAATAAATCTCTTAAGAAATCAATAATACCATTAGAAAATGAATAATACAACCTGTGGGGTTTTATTTGTGCTAAAACCAGGTAAGGCATAATCTCCAGGAAGTATGTTGAGAGGAATAAGAATCCATGCACTGACATCATTTAAATAAAGTTTAAATACTTGCACAAATACTCTAAGTTCAAGGATTTTTATTTTATTTTTTTTTTTTAAGATTTTATTTTATTCATTTTAACAGACAGAGATCACAAGTAGTCAGAGAGGCAGGCAGAGAGAGGAAGAGAAGCAGGCTTCCCGCTGAGCAGAGAGCCTGATGTGGGGCTCGATCCCAGGACCCTGGGATCATGACCCGAGCCGAAGGCAGAGGTTTTAACTCACTGAGCCACCCAGGCACCCAAGTTCAGGGATTTTTAAAGAACATTATTTAAGGGTGCCTGCATGGCTCAGTGGGTCAAGCGTCTGTCTTCGGCTCAGGTCATGATCCCAGGGTCCTGGGATCGAGTCCCACATCTGGCTCTCTGCTCAGCGGGGAGCCTGCTTCCTCCTCTCTCTCTGCCTGCCTCTCTGCCTACTTGTGATCTCTCTCTCTGTCAAATAATAAAATAAGTAAAATCTTTAAAAAATTTTTTTAAAAACATTATTTATTTATTTATTTATTTGAGAGAGAGTGAGCCAGGTAAAGAGACATGCACACATGCATGTGCACACACATGAACATGCGCGGGGCAGTGGGGGGCAGAGGGAGAGGGAGAAGAATATTCTCTGATGAGCCAGATGCAGGGCTCCATCCCAGGACTCCCTGATCATAACCTGAGCTGAAGGCAGGTGCTTAACCGACTGAACCATCCAGGCGCCCCAAGTTCAAAGATTCATACATATTTTGTAAAAATGGAAAAAAAAATGCAGAAACATAGCAACTATGTGAGTTAATTCTGTTCTCTGGAATGTGCTCTCCAGGCAGATGTCCAGGAAGGGGTATGGCAATCTCCAATGGAGTCAGCTCCTTGTAAGGCCCCAGAACTGACCCCAGGTTCCTCGGGGTCTTTGTCATGGCTGCCCAGGAAGGCCCAGAGATGGAGAATGTAGAGCCACGTTCACCTCACTGAGAGCAAAGAGGACTGGGTAACCCCAGCCTATGCTTTGCTCCTTCTTATCCTCTCCCATTCTCTCCCCATCCAGTCCAGGAGACACACTTGCTGCATCTTTGGGGCACCCTTTGCCAGGATCTGTGAGACTTTGGCCAAATCCTTGAGCCAGTCCCTTCATTTTGAAATAAATGCCACATGCAAAAGAAGGCAATTAGGCCCCTATCTTACACCATCCATGAAAATCAACTCAAAATGGATTAAAGACTTACACGTAAGATGTAAAACTGTAAAATTCCTCAAAGAAGATGTAGGGGAGAGGCTCCTTGACACTGCTGTCGGCAAGGATTTCCTAGATTTGACACCAAAAGCACAGGCAACAAAAGCAAAAATAGACAAGTGGGACTCCATCAGACTAAAAAGCTTCTGCACAACAAGGGAAACAATCAACAGAGTGAAAAGGCAACCTATGGAATGGCAGAAAATATTTGCAAACTATCTATCTGATAAGGGGTTAATAGCCAAAATAAATTTTAAAGGGGGGAGAAGCAAGTGGGTGGCTCAGTTGGTTAAGCATCTGCCTTTGGCTCAGGTCATGATCTCAGGGCCCTGCGATAGAGTTCATCAAGGAGTCTGCTTCTCCCTCCCTTTGTCCCTCACCCTCACTGCCCCAGCCCTGCATTTGTCCTCATGTGTGTGTCTTGCTCTCATTCTCTCTCAAATAAATCAACAAAATCTTTAAAACATTTTTTCCAAAAAAAAAAAAGAATTTCCTACAATTCAATAGCAAAAAACCCCAAATAACCCAATGTAAAAACAGGCAGGATTTGAGCAGACATCTGTCTAAAGACATAGAAATGGCCAACAGGTGCACGAAAAGATGCTCAACATCGTTCATCATCACGGAAATGCAAATCCGTGCATTAAGATAGCACTTCACACCGGTCAGGATGACTATTATAAAAAAAATAACAAGTATTAGTGAGGATGTGGAGAAGTTGGACCCCTTGTGCGCTATTGGTGGGAATGTAAATTGGTGTAGCCGCTCTGGAAAACAGTACAGAGGCTCCTCAAAAAATAAAAAATACAACTACCATATGATCCAGCAACCCCACTTCTGGGTATTTACCCAAAAGAATGGAAACCAGGATCTTTTTTGTTGTTGTTGTTAAGATTCCACTTATTTATTTCACAGACAGAGATCACAAGTAAGCAGAGAGGCAGGCAGAGAGAGGGGGAAGCAGGCTCCATGCTGAGCAGAGCACCCGATGTGGGGCTCGATCCCAGGACCCTGGGATCATGACCTGAGCCGAAGGCAGAGGCTTTAACCCACTGAGCCACCCAGGAGCCCCTGGAAACCAGGATCTTGAAGATATTTCTGCACTCCCATGTTCACATTATTCACAATAGCCAACTGAGGGATATAACCTAAATATCCATGGACAAATAAGTGCGTAGGGAAAATGTGGTATAAGCAGGTAGTTTGGGGGCGCCTGGGTGGTTCAGTCCATTAAGCATCTGCCTTCCACTCAGGTCCCAATCCCAGGGTCCTGGGATCCAGTCCTGCATCAGGCTCCCTGCTCAGCGGGGAACCTGCTTCTCCCTCCCTCTCTCTCTCTCTGCTGCTCCCCCTGCTTGTGTATGCTCTCTCACTGTCAAATAAATAAATAAAATCTTTTTTAAAAAAAAGAATATGAAAATGTGATATATACATACAATGGAATATCATTCAGCCTTTGGAAAGAAGAAAATCCTGCCATTTGCAACCACAAGGATGAACCTAGAGGACATTATGCTAAGTGAAATAAGCAGGTCACAGAAAGACAAGGACTGCGTGACTACACCTATATGAGTAACCTAAAATAGTTAAGGTCATAGAAGCAGAGAGTAGAATGGTGGTGGTCAGGAGCTGAGAGTGGGTGGTGAGGAGGAAGAAATGGGCAGGTGTTGCCTAATGGCTATAAAATTTCAGTTATGCAGGGGCACCTGGGTGGCTCAGTGGGTTAAAGCCTCTGCCTTCGGCTCGGGTCATGGTCTCAGGGTCCTGGGATCAAGCCCCGCATCAAGCCCCGCATCGGGCTCTCTGCTCAGTGGGGAGCCTGCTTCCCCCCCTCTCTCTGCCTGTCTCTCTGCCTACTTGTGATCTCTGTCAAATTAAAAAAAAATTTCAGTTATGCAAGGAGGAATAAGTTCTAGAGATCGGCAGTGCAACATAGTATTTCCATATAGGTAACTATAAGGGCCATCTCTAGTTAACAAAAAGGTATTGGGCACTTTAAAATATATTAAGAGGCAGGATTATATGTTGAATAGTCTTATCACCAAAAGAGAAACATACAGACACACACACACACACAAGAACACAAAGGAATTCTGGGAGGCGATGGATGTGTTTAGCATCTTGCTTGAAAACAATGGCACACGTCCAAACTCATCAAGGTGTGTAGGTTGAATATGCGCAATATTTTGTATATCGATTCTACTTCAATAAAGCTTTTTTTTAAAAAAGGGTAAATATATGAGACTTTATGAGGTTTTAAACTTGTATCCGCTGCGTCCAAGGCGGCTGGCGCTCAAGAAGCAAGCAATACTGTCTTGCGTATTACCTAGGGATAAGGGTTAACTCTCCATCCTCGCAGCTCCCTGCAGCCCGGGAAGCCAAGGGCTGCCCCTGTCGCCAAAGGCACAAGTACGTCAGATGTGCCTCCCAGGCAGCGGGCAGCGCAGCCTGTCCCCGCGGTGGCGCCGCCCGCACTAATGAGAGACACAAAGGCGGGGAGCGGGGGTGGGGTGGGGGACGGGTATCGCGTAGGGCTGTGGGAGACCTAGAAAGGAGAGGCTGGGGTGGGACGGGAACAGCCCACCCGAGGTGCCCAAGGAGGCCGGAGAGGCGTGGGGGGGGATGGGACAGGGGGACGGGAGGGGGCGGTATGCGGGGGGGGGCGACAAGGCTCCAGGGAGGGAAACACCCCACGACGAGGAAGAGGGGGGTGCCTGGCTGTTCCAGGTCAGAACGCCAGCTCCCCACCGGATGAAACAGAAAAACACCAATCTCAGGATGAAGCAGCCTCCTTTCCCATTGCGTAACCTAACCCCGCCTCCGAGCAAACTAAGGCATTCATTGGTTCCACCCTTAGATCTTTCCAGAACCCTCCCGGTATGTCTGGGGTTGGCCAAGCGCAAACTCACCCCCAGAATCAAAGCCATACCTCCTTAGCGACCAATGCCAGGGCGGATGGAGTTGGAGAGCCGGTTGGGGGGCAGCGCTCAGGGGCTGCAAGAGGAGTATTTACTCTGATAGGAGGCACATTTAACCTTGGCCTTCGCACACCTTATATCTGGAAAAGCTGTGTTGGAGCCCCAGGAGGATGAAAGGGGTATCTGCTGGCCTCCCTCATTAATGGTTTCTAAATGCCACTCTCCACAAAAGGATACAGGAAAAATCCCTTATTCTAGGGCTGGGCAAGGGAAGTGTAAGATAAGCTTGCAACATCTTGTACCAGAAAGAGAGGGAATGCTCAGGAATGAAGGGGACATATCAGAATGATATAGGAGGCAGATAGAAGGGGCCCTCACTGGGTCAAATCTGGACCATGTAAGCACCAAAATAAATAATAATAGGACTTCTAGTTCCCACCAAGTTGGAGTAGTCCCATTCCTCCCAAGCCCTCCCTCTTACAACTAAAAACCCCTGTAATTAACAACAAACATAGGAAGACCCAAAAGGTGGAAAGAAGACAAACTTCCTAGGGACTCCGGGGACTCCTAGGGACACAACAGTGAATTTCCTCAGCTTCCCATTGCTACCTGTGGATCCTGGACAGGGGCTCCAGAAGCCTCCAATTTCCAACTCCCGACAGGCACCGAAGAGATATAAAAAATGAAAAGCTACAAGGAAAGCCTGTTCCCCTTAGCCATAGGTCCCGGAAAACAGGTGGACTAACAACAGAAAAGTTTTTAGACAATACCAGCCCTGCAAGGCCAAACACAATGGAAAATCCACAGCACTGCTCCCCAGCCCCCGACAGCCTGATCCCATCATTTCATCAGGGGAACGTGGCGCTCATGCTCCACCCAACCCCCCAACAGGAGGACGTGAACTGGGTCTCCACCCTACCCACCTGAACAGACGAGAGAGGGGTCTAAGCAGGATTCCACATTCCCTTCCCCTCTGGTGTCAACAGGACCCAGCAGGCAGGTGAGCTCACAATCCCATACACAGATAAGGAGGTGGTACCTGTCTGGGTCCTTATTTTGCTGGGGGCAAATTTCCTGCTGGGGGAGGAGATGAGTTTCCACTGCACCTGCAGTGGAAGGAGGCAGCGTGAGTAAGCCCTCCATCTTCCCAGGGCACTTGGAAAGAATGTGCATTCGGCAGGGGTTGGGTGGGTCACAGCTTCCATATACTTGCTGAGTTTTTGTCTAGTAGTTTTATCAATTGATAAGAGCAGGGGCTGCAGTCCTCAACTATAACAGTGTGTTTGTTTATTTCTCCTTTCAGCTCCATTGATTTTTTAATTACTCTTGATGTACAGTTGACATACAATGTTACATTACTTTCAGGCGTATGACATAGCGATTTGACAATTCTATACGTTATGCGGGGCTCAGCACAAAAAATGTAGCTACCATCTGTCAGCGTACAATGTTATCACAGTGTTATTGACTATATTGTCTATGCTGTTCTTTTCAACATTATGATGTATTTATTTTATAACTGAGTTGTTGTAGTTCTTAATCCTCTTCGCCTTTCAATCATCTCCCCAGCTCTTCTTCCTCTCTGGCAACCACCAATTTCTTCTTTGTATTTATGAGTTCTTTTTTATTTGTTGTTGTTGTTTCTTTTGTTTTGTTTTTTAGATTCCACATATAAATGAAATCATATGGTATTTGATTTTCTCTGTCTGACATAGTTCACTTAGCATAACACCCTTTGGGCCTATCCATCTTGTTGTGAATGGCAAGATTTCATTCTTTTTTATGGCTGAGTAATATTCCATTGTACGTATGTGTATCACATCTGCTTTATCCATTCATCTATGGACTGACACTTGGGTTGCTTCCATATCTTGGCTATTGATTTTGTTTTCTTTGGATAAATACCCAGTAGTGGAATTACTGGATCATATGGTATTCCTGTTTTTAATTTTTAATTTTTTTAAAGATTTTGTTTATTTGACAGAGAGAGAGAAAGAGTCACCGCAAGAGAGGGAACACAAGCAGGGCCAGTGGGAGAAGCCGGGAGAAGCAGGCTCCCCGTGGAGCAGGGAGCCCCATGTGGGGCTTGATCCCAGGACCCTGGGATCATGACCTGAGCCGGAGGCAGATGCTTAACGACTGAGCCACCCAGGCACCCCTGTTTTCTAATTTTTTTTAAAATTTTATTTATTAGTTAGAGAGAGAGAGAGCCAGGCAGAGGCAGAGGGAGAAGCAGGCTCCCTGCCGAGCAAGGACCCCGATGTGGGACTCGATCCCAGAACGCTGGGATCATGACCTGAGCCGAAGGCAGCTGCTTAACCAACTGAGCCACCCAGGCGTCCCCTGTTTTCTAATTTTTTTTTAAAAGATTTTATTTATTTATTTGTCAGAAAGAGTGAGCACAGGCAGACAGAGTGGCAGGCAGAGAGAGAGGAGAAAGCAGGCTCCCCGACGAGCAAGGAGCCCGATGCGGGACTCGATCCCAGGGCACTGGGATCATGACCCGAGCCGAAGGCAGCCGCTCAACCAACTGAGCCACCCAGGTGTCCCTGTTTTCTAATTTTTAAAGAAACCTCCATACTGTCCTCCATAGTGGCTGCACTAATTCACATTCCCACCAGTAACGTATGACAACACTAGTTATTTCTTGTGGTTTTGATACTAGCCATTCTGACTGGTGGGCATCAGTTTTGTTTTATGTACTTTGAGGCTCTTTTGTTTGGTACTTGCATATTTAGGATGGTATATTGATCCTTTCATCATTATGCAATATCCCTCTTTATTTTTACTAAGGTTTTATTAATCTGATATTAATATAGCCACTCCTTTTTTAAAAAGTTAATGTTTGCATGGCATGTCTTTTTCCATCCTTTCACTTTCAATCTACTTATGCCATTGTGTTTGTGGGGAATTTCTTGTAGATAATCTGATATGGTGCTCAGTGTAAGTAGAGAAAAGATTTAAGGGGTGCCCGAGTGGCTCAGTCGTTCAGCATCTGCCTTCTGCTCAGTCATGATCCCAGGGTTCTGGAATCAAGCCCCACATCGGGCTCTCTGCTGCAGGGGGAGCCTGCTTCTCTCTGCTTCTCCCATTGGCCCTGTTTTTGTTCCCTCTCTTGCTGTCTCTCTGTCAAATAAATAAAATCTTAAAAAAAAAGATTTAAGGGGCACCTGGGTGGCTCAGTTGGTTAAGCGACTGCCTTTGGCTCAGGTCATGATCCTGGGGTTCTGGGATCCAGCCTCACATCAGGCTCCCTGTTCCATGGGGAGTCTGCTTCTCCCTCTCTCTCTCTGCCCTTCCCCCTGCTCATACTCTCTCTCTCTCTCTCTCTCTCTCAAATAAATAAATAAATAATTTTAAAAAATATTTAAGAGAATTATATTTAAAAAGTGGGAAAGGGGGGGGTGCCTGGGTGGCTCAGTTGGTTAAGTGTCTGCCTTCAGCTCAGGTCGTAATCTCAGGGTCCTGGGATCGAGCCCTATATTGGGCTCTCCACTCAGTGAGTCTGCTTCTCTTTCTCTTTGTGCTTGCTCTCTCTCAAATAAATTAAATAAATAATAAAAAAATAAAAGGGGGGAAGGGTAAAAGAAGCAAGGTGTCTATACTTCATTTGAAGTACTAAATGCTGATACCGACAGATGAGTTACATATCTACTTATTACCTGGAGCAACCACTAAGAAATCTATACAAAGAGATATACTCAAAACACTATAAGTAAATCAAGTTGGAATCCTAAAACATGTTCAAATAACCCACAGGAAAGTTAGAGAAAGAAATAAGAAGGAGAAAACATGCAAAAAACATATTAACATGGCAGACTTAAACTGTAATATATCTATAATGACCTTAAATGTAAATGATCTAAATTCATCAATTAAGAGAGATTGGCAGAGTAGATTAAAAACATGATCAGGGGGCGCCTGGGTGGCTCAGTGGGTTAAAGCCTCTGCCTTCGGCTCAGGTCATGATCCCAGGGACCTGGGATCCAGCCCCGCATCTGGCTCTCTGCTCAGCGGGGAGCCTGCTCCCCCCCTCTCTCTCTGCCTGCTTCTCTGCCTACTTGTGATCTCTGTCAAATAAATAAACAAAATCTTCAAGGAAAAAAAATAAAATCCTTAAAAAAGAAAATAAAAAAAAGAAAGTCATTGGACAACTACATAGAAAAATGAACAAGAAATTGAAACAGGCAATTGACAATATTGACATATAAAAGTTGACATAGAGGGGTGCCTGGGTGGCTCAGTGGGTTAAGCCTCTGCCTTCGGCTCAGGTCATGATCCCAGGGTCCTGGGATCGAGCCCCAAATCAGGCTCCCTGCCCAGCAGGAAGCCTGCTCTCCCTTTCCCACTCACCCTGCTTGTGTTCCCTCTCTCGCTGTGTGTCTCTCTCCGTCAAATCAATAAATAAAATCCTTTAAAATATATATATATATGATACAGTATCATTAGCTTGAACCGCTATGCTGTACCTTAGATCCCCCAACTGTTAATCTTATGACTGGAAGTTTGTACCCTTTGACCAATGTCTCCCCATTTCCCCCGCCTCTCTACCCCCGTAATCAACACTCTATTCCATTTCTCTTTGTCTTTGTTTAGAGTCCGCATATCAATGATATCACAACGATATTTGTCTTTCTCTGTCTGATTTATTTCACTTAGCCTAGTACCCTCTAGGTCCATCCAGGCTGCTGCAAATGGCAGGATTTCCTTCTTTTTTTATGGCTGAGTAAATACTTCATTGTGTGTGTGTTTATCTATTTTTTCTTGATCTTTTCATCCATTGATGGACACGTAGGTTAATTCTATGTGTTATAAATAACGCTGCCATAAACACAGGAGTACATAAATCTTTTTGAGTTGGTGCTTTCATTTCCTTAAGATAAATACCCAGCAGTGCAATTGGTAGATCATATGCTAGTTCTATTTTTAATTTTCTGAGGAGCCTCCATACTGTTTTCCACAACAGCTGCACCAACTTACATTCCCATCAACAGTGCACAAGGGTTCCCTTCTCTCCACAGTCTTGCCAACACTTGTTCTTTCTCATATTTCCTGAGAATAGCCACTCTAACAGGTGGGAGGTAATCTCTCATTGTGGTTTTCCCACATTTCTCTGGTGATGAGTGATGTTGAACACTTTTCATGTACCCGTTGCCCACTGTATGTCTTCTCTGGAAAAATGTCTCTTCAGATCCTCTGCCCACAATTTTTTTTAAAAGATTTCATTTATTTATTTGACAGAGAGAGATTACAAGTAGGGAGAGGCAGGCAGAGAGAGAGTGAGGAGGAAGCAAGCTCCCTGCTGAGCAGAGAGCCCGATGCGGGGCTTGATCCCAGGACCCTGGGATCATGACCTGAGCCGAAGGCAGAGGCTTCAACCCACTGAGCCACCCAGGCGCCCCTCTACAATTTAAATTGGATTGTTCATTTTCCACTTTTGAGTTATAGGAGTTCTTTGTTTTAAACATTAACCCCTCATCAAATACACAATTTGCAAATATGTTCTCCCATACCCTTAGGTTGCCTTTTCATGTTGAGTGGTCCCTCTTGCTATGCAAAAGCTTTTTAATTTGATGTGGTTCCCCTTGTTTATTTTTCTTTGTGTTGTCTGTGCTTTTAGGGTCACATCCAGGAAACCACTGCTGACCAACATCAAGGAGCTTTTTCCTGGTGTTTTCTTATGCGAGTTTTATGGGTTTGGGTCTTAAATTTAAGTCTTTAATCCATTTCGAGTTCATTTTGGTGAGTGATGTATGTCCAGCAATATTTTTTTACCCCAGTTTTACCTCACAAATGGGTAAAGGAAACACATATTACAGTTAGCTGCCTTACATTCTGTTGGCTCATAGCCAGAGAGCAAAACTTACTTGGGCTATTAAGTACTTTTATTTTTTTAAAGATTGTATTTATTTATTTGACAAAATAAAGAAAGACACAGCGAGAGAGGGAACACAAGCAGGGGAAGAGGGAGAGGGAGAAGCAGGCTTCCTGTGGAGCAGGGAGCCTGATGCTGGGCTTGATCCCAGGACCCTGGGATCTTGTCCTGAGCCGAAAGCAGATGCTTAACAGACGCTTAACGACTGAGCCACCCAGGTGCCCCAACTATTAATTATTTTTAAATGACTCTTCTCTTACAGACTTCAATTGAAGGCGTTTTTCTGCCTTTCCAACTTGGAGATTTCGATGCCAAAAGAACATGTATTTCCAAGTGCTGTGGCTTTCCCCTCCTCAAGTAATATCCTGACATGTTTCTATTTCGGGAGGTGATTAGTTGAACTACCCGTTATGTGGCCTTTCTTCCGCTACATCTCACTGCTTGTAAAACAGCAGATACTCAAAGTGTCCTGAAATTTTTCGATTGAAAGTTTTCACTATTTTCCCTATACGCTATTTTCCTGACAGGTTCCAAGGACATTTCTAAGATATCTAGTAGTTATTTGGTGGGGGGAGGAATGAAAATTCGAGATCTATCTTATGCCTCATACCAAAATAAATGCTGCTGGGGTAGAAGCTTTAAATGCTGAAAACAAAACAAAACGACCCAGACAAGCCTAAAGAAAAAGAAAAACACATTGGAACTATTAAATTAAAACACGGGCGAATATTTTTATAACTGACAAATCAGTTTGTCATGAAAGAAAAAAAATCGCTCAATTAGGCCTTCTAAAAATATAATTTTGGATGTTTCTGAGCATTTTGCTATTCTTGTACCAACATAATTTTTTTTAAGAAAAATGAGATCAGTGAATGCTTATTGCTTTGCAACTTATTTTTATTCACTTGGCAATGGAATAATGGCATCTTTCCAAGTTAGTGCCTTTGTTTTAATGGATGTAGAAGTATCTCATTACATTGGAATTGAGAATGTATTGTCTCTCATATTCTCCTCTTTTGTTAATATCTTAACTAACTAGGTTACAGGAGAAGCAACAAATAAGCCCACAGCGATATTTATAATGCCTAGAGAGTCTTATCAAAGGGTTTCAAAGGACCTAATCCAAAGGTTTTCTGACATCCTCTGCTCCAGTGTGTGGCTGGAGATAAAGGATTCTGGAAAAACAAAATGCTGAGTCACAGAACATATTTTTTTTTCACCACCTCTCAGGTGGATATGAATTTTAATATTAAAAAAATAGTAATTAAGATTCTGAAGACCATAAAGTTACGAAGTTTGGAAAATTACAAAGTTTTGCTTTCCAGAGTGATGATAAAAGTGTACCATTTTAGTCATTAACTTTTAAAAAAATAAACAACACATCAGTACAGGTCAGGTGCTGTTAACCAAGAGAGAGGGAAAAGCAGCTCACTTTATGATCTAAATATTGTATCCTCTAAGCAGTTTTCAAAATGTGTACAAAATCAAACGAATACCTCTTTGTTTTCTTTGGTTCTCAGAATTTTTCCCTTACACTGGCCACGGCCCGTTTCCTTCCAGAAAATTCCCTGGGTGGGATTTTGCACGTAGCCCAGTAGAGGGCCCTGTGCTCTGAGCCGCAATCAAGCATGTATTTAAGACGCTGCAGAGACCAGTTAGGAAAAGAGGAATGAGGGCTTCCAACCTCCCACACTCCACCCACAGGCCCATCAGTTTCCAGTTACAGCCGTTCGGCTAACAACAGATGGCTTCTGAGCTTCCTTTTAATCAAGGAGCTAGAAGAAACGGTTTCTAAGAATAACTAGCAGCTTGGGAAAATATCCCTATTATGTGAATTACCATGCAAGTATTTTATACTGCAGCCTTTATTCCCCTAGGATTCCTAGCCGCTTTTGAAAATGTATTTGAAAGATATCTAGACCCATAATATGAATGCCTAGGAGAAATACATTAAAAAGGAAGACATCACAATGGCCAATAATGATTATTACTGAAGAGATTATGGCTGATTTTGCCACATCCTTTTGTTTTCCTGATTTTAAACGTAGCACATTTTTGGGGGGGGTGGTTGGAATATTCCGTTTTCAAAAGAGAAAACACAGGAGGGAAAATCAAGAGACAGGAAGTAAATACATGCCTATCAAAACAACTCAAGGGGTGCCTCTCTCTCTGTCACAGTAGAGCCTGGGACCCTTAATCTCAAGGCCATCAGTTCAAGCCCCACATTTTGAAGCCTGCTTCAAAAATAATAACAATTCACTTCAATTAAAATAAAAAAATTCAAAACATTTGGACCAACTTTTTAAGATTTTTATTAAAAACATTTTTTTTAAAGATTTTATTTATTTATCAGAGAGAGAGCGAACGAGCACAGGCAGACAGAGTGGCAGGCAGAGGCAGAGGGAGAAGCAGGCTCCCCGCCGAGCAAGGAGCCCGATGTGGGACTCGATCCCAGGACGCTGGGATCATGACCTGAGCTGAAGGCAGCTGCTTAACCAACTGAGCCACCCAGGCGTCCCTATTAAAAACATTTTTTAGAACAGTCTAAAATGTGCATGAGAATGACTCATTTAGCCTTCACCAAATTGGTCATTTTAAATTTTTTTTATTTTTTGCTATTTATGTACTTCAAAATTTTTATTTATTTGACAGAGAGACAGAGAGGGATACAGAAGGAGAGGGACCAGCGGACTCCGTGCTGAGCACAGAGCCCCACCCAGCTCCATCCCAGGACCCTGAGATCATGACCTGAGCAGAAACTAAGAGTCGGATACTTAACCGACTGAGCCACTCAGGCGCCACTCGTTGGTCATTTTTTTTTTAAAGATTCTATTTTTTATTTACTTGACAGAGATCACAAGTTGGCAGAGAGGCAGGAAGAGAGAGAGGAGGAAGCAGGCTCCCCGCGGAGCAGAGAGCCTAATGTGGGGCTCGATCCCAGGACCCCGGGATCATGACCCGAGCCGAGGGCAGAGGCTTTAACCCACTGAGCCACCCAGGCGCCCCTCGTTGGTCATTTTTATCCTTTCAGCAAAAAAGTGGAAGAACATACTTATGTGAAGAAGGCATGGCTCACTTTTCCAGGAAGAGGTTTTATCTTGATTTCAAGGAGCAGGGAGGAAACTGGCCAATGACTCTCTGTCGTTAAAGTGTGTTTTAAATTAAGAGATCATTTACTTATTTTTTCCACAAATATTTACAAATTCCTTTGAGGTACCAGGCGCTTATCATTCCATTAATTCTCTCCCCACCCTACCCCCCAAAAAGATTTCCCTGACTAATCTAGATTGCAAGCCCTACTTCTCAGGAAACCAGCACTGTTACCATTTTCATTCCCTCTGGTAGATCTTCTATCTCCGCAAGCCCAGCTGTCACTTGGCCAAGGCCCCTTCATTCCTTAGTTCTTCAACTATGCTTCAGGGAGACCTTCTCATGTGTCCCATCGCAGCTGGCTTCTGCCCTTCAGGCATTTGTTTTCTTGTACCCCTGGATGGGCGCCTTCATCGAACTCCTTGCAGACACCAGGTCTTCTGCTTAACTGTGGGCATCAGGAAGGAAGGCCAGGAAACCCTGGAGCCAAACCTGCTGACATGAAAATGCCATGTATGCCTGAGTGGGCTGTACTTATGGAATAAGTAGGTTTGTACGCATTCTCTAGTTCCAAGATAGGGTATTTCTTCTCTTTCCCACCATATCTTATTTTATATTTTAAAAAAGATTTTATTTATTTATTTGAGAGAGAGGGAGAGAAAGAGAGAGGTAAAAAACAAGCCAGGGGAGGGCCAGAGGGAGAGGGAGAAGCAGGCTCCCCACTGAGCAGAGAGCCCCATGCGGGGCTTGATCCCAGGACCCTCAGTTCACGATCTGAGCCGAAGGCAGACGCTTACCCGACTGAGCCACCCAGGCGCGTGGCCCTATTTTACATTTTTAAATGTTTATTTTGAAATGCTTTTAAATTTAACAGAAAACTTGCAAGAATGGTACATATACACTCTGATGAGGGGTAGGATGTTTCGTAGACTCAAACTCCTCCCTCCCACTTAGTACCCATTGATTATTCTTGCGTATTTATTTAAATTTTTAGTTTGCCTTATAACTTTTTTCTTTTTTTAATTTAAATTCAATTAGCCGGCATATAGCACATCATTAGTTTCAGACGTAGTGTTCAGTAGTTTATCAATTTCGTGCAACACCCAGTGTTCATCCCCTCCTTCATGCCCATCACCCAGTTACCCCGCCTCCCCACCCCCCCTCCCCTCCAGCAACCCTCAGCTTGTTTCCTAGAGTTAAGAGTCTCTCATGGTTTGTCTCCCTCTCCGTTGACTTCCCATTCAGTCCCCCCGCCCCGTTCCCTATGATCCTCTGTGTTGTTTCTTATATTCCACATATGAGTGAAACCACATGATATTTATCTTTCTCTGACTGACTTATAACTTTTAACTACCCACATGGCCTGTGTTTGCATTTTTGCTTTAGGACCTGCTGGGAAGGAGGGTTAGACTGTATAGATGTTCTTCTCGAAGAAGAGCAAGTTTGGAAGACTTTTTCCACCAGGTGTCAGAATGCCTATAAATTAGGGCAGTGTGGTAATGGCACAGGAATAGACAAGCAAATAAATTTAGCCGAATGGAAAGCGTGGCAACTCGCCCAGCACAGAACCTTGATCTGTGATCCAGGTGCTACTACAGAGCATTGGGGGAAGGTAGGCCTTTTCAATAAATGGTTCTGGGCCAGTTGTGTATCTATATGGAAAAAAAACTGAAATTGGTTCCCTATTTCACATTATCTACCAAACATCAACTCACAAGGCATTATAGATCTCGATGTGGGGGCGCCTGGGTGGCTCAGTCAGTTAGGCATCCGACTCTTGGTTTTGGCTCAGGTCTTGATCTCGGGGTCATGAGATGGAGCCCTGCGTCAGGCTCCATGCTGAGGGTGGAGCCTGCTTGGGATTCTTTCTCTCTCTCTCTGTCCCCACTCTTCCTCACTCATGCTCTCTCTCTCTGTAATACAACCCCCCTCCAAAAAAAGATGGTGATTATGGAAGGTGATGGATATGTCAACTTGGTTGTGGTAATCATTTTGTTACATATAGGTATATCAGACCATTACCTTGTCCTTTTTAAGATTTTGTTTATTTATTTGGCAGAGAGAAGGAACAGCAAGAGAGAGAACACAATCAGGGGGAGTGGGAGAGGAAGAAGCAGACTCCTTGCCGAGCAGGGAGCCTGGTGTGGGACTCGATCCCAGGACCCTGGAGTCATGACCTGAGCCGAAGGCAGATGCTTAATAACTGAGCCACCCAGGCACCCACCTTGTCCATTTTAAATATATATAATTTTTATGGTCAATTATACCTCAATGAAGCTAGAAAAAGTCCCCAACCCAGCTATGGTGGGACACCCTGATGTGGCACTTAGATGTCCCTTCAAGCAAGAACTTGTGGCCCCAGCTGCTAGAAGCACTGAGAACACAGTCCTTGGCCATCAAACCCCAGAAGGGTGCTTATGGTTTCAGAGAGCCACTTTGCACAAGGCTATGCCCTCCCCAGGGCAGTCCACACCCAGTCACTGATGAATAAGGGAGTAGAAAGGCCTGGCTATCTTCGGCCCTGCTCTGGAAACCTCTGATGGGCCACCCTCCATCCAGAGCTATCCTGTGTGATCAGCCAAGGCTGTACAAGGCACTGCACATAAGAGCTCTCCTTGTCCTTCAGTCCCATCCAGCCTCTCCCATTGTTTCCATGTGCACCGATGCCAAGAACATTCCCGAATAAACAGTCCGTGAACTAAACTCCACCGCAGGGCCTGTTTATTAGAAAACCCAACTTGCACAGTCACCGTTCAGTCTTGAGGCCTATGCTGTCAGATTTTAAGGGAAATGACAGACATTGTGACTACCTGAGCAGATGGACTAGTCCTTGGCTTCAGTGTATATGGTTTCAATTTGTACAAATGGATAGAAATCTGAGCTGGGTTAAAGGATATTTTCCATTTATATCTTAGTTTAAAATGCACATATTTTGCAGTAGGCTGAAGCTTTGCGGCTTGAGGTACAATATAGATACACAATATTAACTATATACAAATACTAAGGCACACAGACTCTTGGATTAAACATGAGAATTTGCCTGCTAATTGTGAAGAACATCGGTGCTCTAGAAATGTAAGGGGTTTTCTATGAATTAAAACCTCATACTGGGTGGGGGGGCGGTGCCTGGCTAGCTCAGCTGGTGGAGCATGGAACTCTTGATCTCGGAGTCGTGCGTTCGAGCCCCACATTGAGTGTAGAGATTACTGACAAATAAAATCTTTAAGAAAAAACTCTTAGGGCACCTGAGCGATTTGGTTGGTTAAGCATCTGCCTCTGATTCAGGTCATGATCTCGGGGTCCTGGGATGGAGCCCTGCGTCGGGCTTTCTGCCCGGTGGGGAGTCTGCTTCTCCTTCTCCCTCTGCCGCTCTCTCTGTTTGTGTTCTCTCTCTCTCTCTCTCTCTGTCAAATAAATAAATAAAATCTTTTAAAAAAGGAAAAGCCCTCATTTTGAGGCTAAAAGTAATTTTCACCATCTTAGTCCTTTTGTTTCTTATTCTTTTGTATGACATAAAATTTAAAATTACTCTAAATAGAGACATTTAGTATCAGAATAAAAGACTTGCATCTTTTTGAAATAGTATTTTAGTACAATATAAATGACCCATTTCGTGCAATATAAATAGATATCTGTAAAATTATAAAATTTTAGTGCAAGATTTCTGTTGAAATCTTGCCACTAGAGGGCCTACAGAACAGCAAACACTTGATACCAGAGAACTTGCTAGGTTTAGCAACTGCTGGTTTTAAGAGCCTTAAAAGCTTTTTAAAAATATTTATTTATTTATTTACTTATTTATTTGAGACAGAGAGAAAGATAGGAAATGCATAAGCAGGTGCAGGGGGAGGGGCAGAGGGAGAGGGAGAAGCAGACTCCCTGCTGAGCAGGGAGCCCCAGGCAGGGCTCGAGGCAAGGACCCTGAGATCATGACCTGAGCCAAAGGCAGACGCTTCACCAACTGAGCCATACAGGCGCCCCCCTTCTGGACTTTTCTAATCGTACTTTTAAAATTTTCTGTATTTTTCTCTTTTAATGCCCATGTCGGTCACATAGAATGTCATATTAGTTCCACGTGTACGACATAGTGAGTCAACAGGTCCAAACCGTGCTGGGTGTTCCTGGCTATGAGTGCCCTCTTTTATCCCCGTCTCCTATTTCACCCGTCCCCCCCCCCCCCCCCCCCCCCCTGGTAACCATCTGTTGGTTCTCTGTCTTTAAGAGTCTGTTTCTCGATTTCTCTCTCTCTTTCTCCCTTTGCTCATTTGTTTTAGTTCTTAAATTCCATGTGTGAGTGAAATCATTCTTATCTCACTTAGCATTATACTCTTTAGCTCTGTCCATGTTGTTACAAATGGAAAGATTTCGTTCTCTTGTATGGTTGAGTAATATTCCATTGCCTATAAACTGCCTCTTCTTTATCCACTCATCAATCAATAGACACTTGGGCTGCTTCCATATCTTGGCTATTGTAAACAATGCTGCTATAAACACCAAGGGGCATGGATCTCTTTGAATTAATGTTTTTGTATTCTTTGGGTAAATACCCAGCAGTGTGATTGCTGGATTGTAGGGGAGTTCTATTTTTAACTTTCTGAGGAATCGCCATATAGTTTTCCACACTGGCTGCCCCAGTTTGCATTCCCACCCACCGTTACAGGATTGGGAAACACAAACTTTTTTTTAAAGAGGAAGTTTGAGAGAAACTCACCCTTCTGAGGCATTCTCGGTAGCTTTGGCACCATTTGTCTTCAGCCTCAATTAAAATTCTTCTCATAGGGACGCCTGGGTGGCTCAGTTGGTTAAGCGGCTGCCTTCAGCTCAGGTCATGATCCCAGCATCCTGGGATCGAGTCCCAAATCGGGCTCCTTGCTCGGCGGGGAGCCTGCTTCTCCCTCTGCCTCTGCCTGCCACTCTGTCTGCCTGTGTTCGTGCTCTCTCTCTGACAAATAAATTAAATCTTTTAAAAAAAAAGAATGGAAAAAAATTCTTCTCATATTACAATACAAATTATACTATATTAGGAGAATATACTTTATTCCCAGAATACTGGGAATAAAGGAGGGGACCCTTGTTCCAAGACCAAGGCTAGGCCCTTTTGGAAAAGGCAGGTCTAGGTCCCCTCATTCTGTCCCTGGCAAGTTCAGCTTCCTCATCCTTGGGACCAAGGAAGAAAGAAGAGGGGTCTGATTTTCTCACTTATCTTTGCCAACCTCTGCCTGGACCGATCGCCAGTTTGGACACCCCACTACATTAATGCCATGAAACATCTCTTTTCCTTCTGTATTGGAAAAGGGTGCCCGTGAGATAGCATGATATTTGGACTAGAAAAATAGGCATCATCTATAAAATTGTAAAGATCTTCAAATGTGTGTGCATTTGTGAGTACCAAGAACTTGTTGCTGTTAGTAATTTCCCAAAAGAATCACTGATAAAAAGGCATTTTTGAATAGTTTCCTTCCATGCCATTTCATAATATTGTCTTTGCTCATAGAGGTATTGGGAACATGAGTCTGAAACAGAACTGTGTAATCTAAAGGAAAGAAATGTTCCCAGATTCCCATCCTTGGGTGAGAAATATGGTGTATCAGTCTTCCAGAGCTGCCATAACAAAATACCACACTGGGGGGATTCAACAATGAAAATGTATCTCTCACTGTTCTGAAGGCTGGAAGTCCAAGGTCAAAGTGTTGGCAAGATAGGTTTCATCCTGAGACCTCTTCTTTTGGCTTGTAGATGGCAACCATCTCACTGTGGGCTCACAGGACCTCTTCTCTGTGAGGGGAGAGAAGGAGGCAGGAAGGAAGGGAGGGAGAGAGAAAGAAGGGTGAGGGTTGGGGAAGAGAGTGCATGAGAGCTCTCTGGTATTTCTTTCTTCCTATATGAACACTAATCCATCAGATCAGGGCCCCACTCTTATGACCTTGCTTAACCTTAATTATTTCCTTAGAGGCCCCATATCCAAATACAGCCACACTGGGGGTTAGGGCTTTAACACAGGAATTTTGAGGGGACACAATATTCAGTCTGTAACACACAGTGAGGCTGTCCACGTTCTCTTCCATAAATAAGTTGAATGTACTAGATGTGCCTGTTTCCCATAAATATATTGATAAATCTCTTTCAATGTTGAGGCTGATGATGGAATTCCACAACATGGAAAAATTTTTTCAGAAGGTTCAGAGAATATTCATCCTATGCCCAAAGGTATCTGTATTTCAAAATAGCTGGTGGACAGAAATATTGTGTGGAGGCATATTGTATACCTATTTTTTCTTTCCTTTTTTTTTTTAAGATTTTATGTTCAAGTAACCTCTACACTCAACGAGAGGCTCAAATTTACAACCCTGAAATCAAGAGCTGTACCTTCCACTGACTGAGCCAGACAGGTGCTCCCAGGTTATTTCTAGAACACGCATTTCACTGTGAGCTCAGAATTAATCCTGGGGATGACAGACGGGTCTTCTCAAGAGGAAGAATGTTCTGTGCAGAGAAACTTCTGTCAGTGTGAGGAGAAAAAAAAAAAACAGTTTCGGGGAAGCAGCAGCTTTTAAAGAAACTGTGGCCAGTAATATCATTCTTTTGGAAAAAAGCACCCAAGGTCTTGGTTTTGGGGGTTGCGTGGAGTCATTAAGAAAGGGAGTAAACACTTCTGTTTCCAACCAAGATGAAGTAACAGGGAATAAATATAACCTCCCATCCGAAAGAACCAAAAAATCCCAGACAATATAAATAAAACAATGGTTTTTAGCATACTGGACATCACGCACTGAAGGACCATGATCCCTGAGAAATGGAAAATAAACAAGGTCAGCCCTGTGATTGCCCCCAGCTTACTGTCTCGAGAGTTTCCAGACCCAGCAAAGGGCCAGCGAACGAGATGGATGGAGCCCAGTGGACTCCCTGAGTTGAGGAGAGCTCCTGGCTGTGATAGCACACTATAGTGTGATGGTACGCTATAGTTTTCCACTGGGGAAATTTTGGAAAAGGGAACACAGATCTCTCTGTATTATTTCTTACAGATGCATGTGAATCTACCATTATCTCAAAATGCAAAACCTTAAAAAAAAACACTTAACTTTGAAAGTAGGAGAGGGATGTCTGGGTGGCTCAGTTGGTTGAGTGGTTGAGCGTCTGCCTTTGCCTCAAATCATGATCTCAGGGTCCTGGAGTTGAGCCCAGAGTCATTGGGCTCCCTGCTCAGAGGGGAGTCTGCCTCTCTCTTCGCCACCAACCCCCTGCCTGTGCTCTCTATCAAATAAATAAATAAATAAATAAATTCCTTTAAAAAGTAGGAGAAGGGGTGCCTGGGTGGCTCAGTGGGTTAAAGCCTCTGCCTTCGGCTGGGGTCATGATCCCAGGGTCCTGGGATCAAGGCCCGCATCTGGCTCTCTGCTCGGCGGGGATCCTGCTTCCCTTCCTCTCTCTGCCTGCCTCTCTGCCTACCTGTGATCTGTCTGTCAAATAAATAAATAAATAATCTTTTTAAAAAAGGTAGGAGAGGGACGCCTGGGTGGCTCAGTGGGTTAAGCCACTGCCTTTGGCTCGGGTCATGATCCCAGCGTTCTGGGATCGAGTCCTGCGTTGGGCTCTCTGCTCGGCAGGGAGCGTGCTTCTCCCCTCCCCTCTCTGCCTACTTGTGTGATCTCTGTCTGTCAAATAAATAAATAAAATCTTTAAAAAAATAATAAAAAAAATAAAAATAAAAAAGGTAGGAGAAATAAAGTTGCTTTCAGATATAGAAAAGCTGAAAGAACAGATCACCAGCAGACCTTCAGTATAAGAAATGCTAAAGGATGTCCTTTAGGCAGAAAGTAAATGATACCAGATAGAAATCAAGGCCTACACAAAGGAATGAAGAGCACAAGAAGTAATAACTGTATTGGTAAATAAACAAGATTTCATATAGTTAAATCTCTTTTAAAATGTTACTTAAATCTCTTTATCTTTTTAAGTTTTTATTTATTTACTTGACCGGGGATGGGGGTTGGGGGGGCCGGGGAGAGGCAGAAGCAGCCTCCCCACTGAGCAAGGAGCCTGTCTCTGGGCTCCATCCTAGGACCCTGGGATCATGACCTGAGCTGAAGGCAGACCTTTAACCGACTGAGCCCCCCAGGCGCCCCTACTTAAATCTCTTTAAAAGATACTTGCCTGCTTAAAAATAATCATAATAACGTGTCATGGGGGTTTTAGCATGTGAAAATATAATGCATGACAACAGCATTAATCTCAAGAGGGAAGCAATAGAAGTATACAGTTGTGAGGTTCTTGTATTACCTGTGAAGTGGTATATTGTCCCTGAGAGGCAGACTATGGTAAGTTAAGTATGTTTGTTATAAAGCCTAAAGCAACCGCAAAAACCCTCAAAGGAGATAACATGGAATCATCATAAAAATATGCAATCCAAAGGGCGCCTGGGTGGGTCAGTCGGTTAAGCCGTCAACTCTTGGTTTCCGCTCAGATCGTGATCTCAGGATCCTGGGATCAAACCCAGTATCAGGCTCTGTGCTCAGTGGGGAGTCTACTTGTGGATTTTCTCTCCCTAACCCTCTGCCCCTCCCCCTGCTCATGCTTTCTCTCTCTCTCCCTCTCTCTCTCTCTGTCCTTTTCTAAAATAAATAAACAAATCTTTAAAAAAAGATACTCAGGGGCGCCTGGGTGGCTCGGTGGGTTAAAGCCTCTGCCTTTGGCTTGGGTCA
Source organism: Taxidea taxus jeffersonii (assembly GCA_003697995.1). Lineage (NCBI taxonomy): Eukaryota > Metazoa > Chordata > Mammalia > Carnivora > Mustelidae > Taxidea > Taxidea taxus. Next base: position 27,008 of record RCUC01109938.1, read on the forward strand.
TGATTCCAGGGTCCTGGGACTGAGCCCCACATCCCGCTCTCTGCTCAGTGGGGAGCCTGCTCCCCCCCCACCCCGCCTGCCTCTCTGCCTACTTGTGATCTCTCTGTCAAATAAATAAATAAAAATCTTTTTTAAAGAAAGAGGAAATAATGATTCTACACAAACTCTTCCCCAAAACTGGAGAGGTGGCAATACCTCCCAACTCATCCTATGAGGCTGGCATTACCCTCATACCAAATCAGACAAAAACATTAACATAAAAGAAAAAAAAACTATGGACAAATATCCCTCAGTAACATAGATGCAAAAATTCTAAACAAAATTTTGGTAAATCAAATTCTATAATATATTAAAATGATAATACATTATGACCAAGTAGGGTTTATCCCAGAAATGTAGAATTGGCTTAGCATTTGAAAATCATTGAACAGAATGCACCACAATAACAATAACAAACTAGAGGAGAAAACCATATGGCAGAAAAGCATTTCACAAAATCTAACACTCATTTTGATAAAAACTCCCAGAATATTAGGATAAAAGGGAACTTTATCAACCTTCTAGAGGGTACCTTAGAAAAGGATAAGGAAAGAAGAAATGGAAGACCTTCTCAAAGCCCTAGCACAGGCTGAGCTGGTTACTGGCCAGTAACCCAGAATGGCTCACACATCTGTTAATGGGTACTGAGCCTTCTGAAATGAAACTAGTCTTCATATTGGATTCTTTGGGATGTTTAACCTTCTGTAATCCTGTCAGCGTCCTTGAACTTGGGTCATACCAAGTTCTGCCAGGGGCCATAGATCTTTGCTCTAATACTTTAACATTACTGATGGTGATGATAGTGATAACGGGAATAGCTAATAATTCCTGCTTAGTCACTGTGCAGCGGTCACTGTGTAAAGTTTGATATAGACTAGTTCACAAAGTATTACAGAAGTCCTTAAATGACAGCAGTACTTAGGAAATATTAAGATAATATTAAGATGAGGCTGAGACACATGGAGAGAGGAAACAACTTGTCCAAGATCACACAGCAGGACATGTGGATACCTGCACACTCTAACTAGACAAGTGATCAAATCCTAAGGCATTCTAGGTAATTCTAGAATTGATTTTCTTAAACCACGTGACCATACATAACATTTACGTAAGTGGCATAAAAACTATGAGGAATTCTTTTATATATACAAAGGACTACATATAATATGTATATTGTATCAGGAATGGTATAGAAAAGACCACATGTGGGTCATTTAATGAATGAAATAATGAAAACTTAACTTGGAGTACATTGGCGTGAAATCTCATTTACAATGGTTTTAGGTATTGACTAGAAATTTATTGAGTATGTGTGATGTAAACCAATAGATACTGAACTTTTTTTCCACCTATGATGGGCCTGTAGGTCAGTGTATATGTGCTTGAAATAAATCTGTTAACCTTAAGAAAAGTTTTACCAGGGGCGCCTAGGTGGCTCAGTGGGTTAAAGCCTCTGCCTTGGCTCGGGTCACGAACCCAGGGTCCTGGGATCAAGGCCCGCATCAGGCTCTCTGCTCAGCAGGGAGCCTGCTTCCTCCTCTCTCTCTGCCTGCCTCTCTGCCTACCTGTGATCTCTGTCAAATAAATAAATAAAATCTTAAAAAAAGAAAAGTTTTACCAGATGCATTTCTGATGAAATCCAAAGTAGACCCTTCTGAATCACTTTTTAAAAAACATTTTATTTATTTACTTGACAGACAGAGGTCACAATTAGTCAAAGAGGCGGGCAGAGAGAGAGAGAGAGGGAAGCAGGCTCCCTGCCAAGCAGAGAGCCCGATGCGGGGCTTGATCCTAGGACCCTGGGATCATGACCTGAGTTGAAGGCAGAGGCCTAACCCACTGAGCCACCCAGGTGTCCCCTGAATCACTTTCTTTGGGGAAATTATTTTTTGTTTGTTGTTCAGTTAATTAAAAATTAAAAATAATTGCCAACCATATTAAATAGTGGTCCCTACCTAGGAAGCCACCAAGGAGGACCAGAGGTAAATGTTACTGCTCATGGCACTTCAAAGGTGGTTCCATTGCTCAGTTTGTAGGGTTTTTTTGATCCTTTTGCCTGAGTACTAAATACTTTCATACTTGACTTTTGTTTTATTTCTAAAAAATAAGCACACTGACCAAAGGATTCTGTCACCAGAGGAAATTTTTAATGACAATTATAGGACTGTTATTTGGTTTAATTATTTTCCCCCTCTTTATTGAGAAATAATTGACTTTTTTTTTTTTACTACTCTTATCCTTTGGAGATTGAAAATACATAATACACCTGCACATTTGTTGAATTTTATGAAAGCATGGGAATGCCATACGTAGCATATAATGAACTTAAATTTTTTCTTAAGCAAAAGAATCCTGCGGCGCCTGAGTGGCTCAGTGGGTTAAGCCTCTGCCTTTAGCTCAGGTCATGATCTCGGAGTCCTGGGATCAATTGAGCCCCACATCGGGCTCTCTGCTCAGCGGGGAACCTGCTTCCTCCTCTCTCTGCCTGCTGCTCTGCCTACTTGAGATCTCTCTCTCTGTCAAATAAATAAAAAAAATAAAATCTTAAAAAAAAAAAAAGAATCCTGTGTTGGTTTAATGGTGTTTTTCATCCATTTGGATCATAGGGATAGCAAATTCAAATTCCTGCTCAAAGCATTTTGTTAGACTTTTTAATGAGGAAAATTTATGTTAATGAGGAAATTTTATGTTAAAAGGAATGTTTTGGTTCACATGTAAATTCCTCACACTTCTTACCCCTGGGTTGTATATTAAAAAGTCTCTTCCAGGAATATTCAGAAGTGGAAACTTCCACACTCTGCTTTAGAGGGACCCGATTATGGATGCATTGCCATTAATTTACAAGTAACGTTAAGTTGCTGGTTTGTAGTCTCAGGCTTGCATCACCTCCCATTGGCTGGGATGGCCCAAAGCCCACCTCCTGTGCGTAGCTATTGGTTTGTCAGTGGCTCCTCAGCGTCCCGACGTCCCCTCCCTTCTCATTCTTAAACCCCAGGGGTTGGGGTAGAATCTATCAATGCCCGCGGCATCCCTATTGGCTGATCTCGACGCCTGTCGCGGGCTGGAGAGCGGGGTGACTTTCCGCAGACCGCCAGTGGCCTAGCGGAGTCGATAGGTGAGGGTCCTGAGTTAGGCGTGAGGGGCGCCCAGCCAAGTCTCCCTCCTCAGTGAAACGTGTATATGCGCGGTCATCTCTTCCGAAATGGTTAGCTGAGAGGGAGGCATTGCGATCGGGTCTCAGAGGTGTTATTCTCAAGGCGGCGGCAGCGGGAGTCAAGGGCGTTGGCTTTGGGAAATGGGCCTAGCAGGTTCTGCTAGGCGGGCCTCAGGGAGTCAGGACTGCTAGGGTGGATCCAAGATTCCTTAAGGAAGTGTCCCTGGCCAGCACCCTTGTTGAACAGTTTTATCAAACTTGAATTACTGGATTGAGCTCTTTTCTCTCTCTCTCCAGTTAGGGCAGCCTGAACCTCGGTTTGCTCATCTGGAAAATGGGTAGCATTGCAACAGCAGTCTGAACACCTCAGATTTTATATATATATATAAACACACACACATTCAGATAGATATAGCAATGCTACCCATTTTTATTTATTTATTTATTTGAGGGAGAGAGGGAGAAGCCGACTCCCGATGAGCAGAGAGGCCCAGGTGGGATTAGATTCAAGACCCTGGGATCATGACCTAAGTGGAAGGCAGATGCTTAACAGACTGAGCCACCCAGACGCCCTGTTTCTAAGGCTTTTAAATCAACAATAAGAAACACCAACAACCACTTTTAAATCTTTAAAATTTCTAGGTGGGTAATTTTGAAAAAATTGTTATCAGCTAGTTCAGGTTTTAATTTTTGTTTTAATACGTGGTGCTTCTGATGGTTTTAAATGTATGTTGATGGTGATGTTAAAAACCCAAATCACTTTATTTTTTTAAGGTTTTATTTATTTATTTGACAGAGACAGAGACAGAGAGGGAAGGATCACAAGCAGAGGGAATAGGAGAGGGAGAAGCAGGCCTCCCTCTGAACAGGGAGCCTGATGTGGGGCTCAATGCCAGGACCCTGGGATCATGACCTGAGCCGAAGGCAGATGCTTAACAACTGAGCCACCCAGGCTCCCCCACCCCCCAGTCACTTTAAAAGCCTTCATGTTTTGTTAGGTACCTGTGAGACACTTGGCTAAAGTCATGCCAGTTAGGATGGGTTTAAAGTGAGAATCCTTGGGAGAGAACCATCCATCCCTTCCTGCCACCCCACCCCCTGGCGCCTGCCCAGTGACTTCATGGAGGGATTTTCTTTGCAATGGTCCAGCAACAACCAGGAAATCTGTCTTCAAATACTGCCTAGAAATTAAAAATTTTAAACAAATTTAGTAATATATAACTGCATAATATTTCAATGAGTTGGAATTTAAAATATATTTCCCCGACCCTGGAAATTATTCTTAGTTGGAGTATTTTGGAGCCCTTCGCTGAGCTCCAGTAGTTGTTCCTGACCCCATGTGGTGCTGAGGTGGGGGCCAGGGCTCTTGGACTGAGAAATGGAAATTTGGGGTCCAGGGATTCAATTTCAGAAAAGAGAATTTTAAAAAAATTCTCGGGACGCCTGGGGTGGCTCAGTTGGTTAAGCAGCTGCCTTCAGCTCAGGTCATGATCCCAGCATCCTGGGATCGAGTCCCACATCGGGCTCCTTGCTCAGCAGGGAGCCTGCTTCTCCCTCTGCCTCTGCCTGCCACTCTGTCTGCCTGTGCTCTCTCTCTATCTGACAAATAAATAAATGAAATCTTTAAAAAAAATTCTCTAACCAGTAATAATTTGCAAGAAATCACGAGGTTTGGAATTATGTTTGAAGCCATTTTTTTTGCCATGCATTTTTTATGAGGTATGCTTTACATACAATAAAATGTCCCCAGTTTCAGTACAGAGTTCGGTGGTTTGGACAGATTCATACTGAATCACCTCCAAAAGTTTCCTCATGTGCTTCCGAGTTTTTCTCCCCTAAGATAACAACTAGTCTGAAAATCCCTCATTATAGATTAGTTTTGCCTGACTTAGAATTTCATGCAAAAGGAATAATACAATATTTCTTCTTTGATTCTGGATTCTTTCACTGAACCTTATGTCTACAAGATTCAGAGACGTAGGAAGTAGTTTGTTTCATTATTGAATAGTATTCATGATCCTACCGTTGAGTTTCTTTCTTTCTTTTTTTTTTAAAGATTTTATTTACTTATTTGTTAGAGAGAGCGAGCAAGCACAGGCAGACAGAGTGGCAGGCAGAGGCAGAGGGAGAAGCAGGCCCCCTGCCAAGCAAGGAGCCCGATGTGGGACTCGATCCCAGGATGCTGGGATCATGACCGGAGCCGAAGGCAGCTGCTTAACCAACTGAGCCACCCAGGTGTCCCATCATTGAGTTTCTTGTCAATTCTTCTGTTACTGGACACCTGGGATGTTTCCAGTTTTTTGTTATTATGAATAAAGCTAATATGGCCATCTGCGTGCAAGTTTTTGTGTGCACATATTGCATTCGCATGCTGTGGATGGCTCACTGAGCTGATTTTGCAAATCTCAACTGTGGTTAAGCGATGTCATATTCATAGCTTGAAATAAGTCATGATGGGAGTGTTTACACCATAGTTGGCAAATGCTGCAAATTAGAGGTGTTTTTTTTTTTCCTGGAGAGCTGGTTGTTGAACATCTACCAGCACATCACTGGACATAAGCTCTTATTTCTTTGACTACCTGGGAGTCAGATTGCTGGATTGTGTGTGTTTACCTTTATAGGAAGCTTCCGATCTCTTTTCCAAAGTGGGTCACCATTTTACACTCCCAAATAGCAATGCATGAAAGTTCCAGTTGCTCCATATTCTCAATGACATGTGGTCTTTATTGTCAGTCTTTTTAATTTTTGCCACTGAATGGTGAAAATCCCGAATAGAATGGGGCGGTGGGAAAATGGAGGTTCTATGACAGCCCAGTAAGTCAAACTTGTCTCTCTCTTTATAGGCAGAGAAACGTTAAATACACACTGAAGCATGTTGCCGTCTCCACATCTAGTGACTTTTCTCTTGCTCTTTTCCATTTCACCACATAAGGACGCTGAGGCTCCAAACAGGAGAATGTAGCCAGTTCAAACACCACAGGCAATTCACACTGTTGGGGAAATAATTAATAAAAATCTTGTGCCAGCTTGTGAATCCTCTCCACAAAGGTAGAAAAGATTGAAATAGTTTTATTACAGAATAAACATTAAACCAGATGGCAATGACCAACTCAAGCAATGTGCTAAAGAGCTTTGGCAGAGGGGCGCCTGGGTGGCTCAGTGGGTTAAGCCTCTGCCTCGGCCCAGGTCGTGATCTCAAGGATCGAGCCCTGAATCGCATCGGGCTCTCTGCTCAGCGGGGAGCCTACTTGTGATCTCTGTGTGTCAAATAAATAAATAAATAAAATCTTTAAGAAAAAATTTAAAATTTTTTTTTAAAAAAGAGCTTTAAGAAAAAAAAAAAGAGCTTTGGAAGACAGAAAGAAACATCTTCTATGCTTCCGAGCAGCTATAACCTGTTATATACACGTTCTCAGGAACGGCAATTTGTCCTCCAGCAAGAGAACTTGACAGCACTGTTTGCTATCCATAGTTTATCTCTAATTCACCTGGAGATCAGGGTAGCCATCTGCCCTTACCCAAAGGAAAAATAAAACACCTATCTCTTTGACAAGCAGGTACAACTTGGGGCCAAGAGCCTAGGTCAAATTCCTACCCAGACGAGGAGATAAGGGTGCTGGACTCGCTGATGTTTACACTTCAAAGAGATGGCTCCAAGGCCCTTGAGAACAACATTCCTGGGTAATGATATGGACAGGAGGCCTATTTAGCTTTTTATAAGATTTACATACATCTGTTTTAAAGACTTATTTAGTTATTTATTAGAGAGAGAGCACAGGCAGACAGAGTGGTAGACAGAGGCAGAGAGAGAAGCAGGCTCCCCACTGAGCAAGGAGCCTGATGCGGGACTCGATCCCAGGACATTGGGATCATGACCTGAGCCGAAGGCAGCCGCCCAACCAACTGAGCCACCCAGGCGTCCCAAGATTTACATACATCTGGAAGGGACAAGGAAGAAATGTTACAAGGAAAAAGCTCTAAGAAAAGGGAGGATGGAAAGCCTCATTCACTTTTGACACCAGGGAAAATTCAGCTTTTGAAAAGTTCTTCACCCTACAATGTCTTCACACTCTTCCCTGCTCTGTGCCCCATTCCAGGTCCACACTTCCCTCCCCTCTTTAACATGGTCATCTATGACTAATCTCTCAAAATCCTTACCAACTCCATTCCTCAAGTAAGCTGCACAGGATGGGGCAGGATGCTTCTGCTAGGGCCAGACACCCTGGCCCCGGCCCGACCCGAGACCCGCTGTTATCAAAAGCTATGACTACAAGTTTCTTAGAACTGGCAAGCGTTGCAGTTCTGTGGTCTGATGGCAACTCACTTCAAATATGGTAAAACCGGAGCACAGGGAAAGCCCAAATGGGTGCCTAAGGCTTCGGGCCACTGGCCAAAAAAGGGGCACTTAAAGATTCCCCGCCCAGATTCAAGAACCCCTAGAGTCAGCCCCAAGTGGCTGAAAAAAATTCCAGCTTTACTCCAGCACGGCACGATGGGGGTTAAAGTCCACCGCGCAGCGCTCTCCACCCAACTGCGCCTGCGCGAGTCAGGACAGGAGAATTTGCCTCAGACCCTGACGTTTCAGGCTGCCCCTCCTAATCCGGAACACGACCCACATTCCGCCGGTCCTGTCTTGACAGGCGTGACCCTAACCCAATAAGCATGGAGAGGTGAATCCGGCGGAGCCAATGGTGAAAGTCCGAGGGGCGGTGGAGGCGGACTCAGCGAGGAAACAAGAAGACAGGCCCAAGATGGAGGCGGCGGTGGCCGTAGCGGCGTGACAGGTGAGGGCGGGCCCGGCGGGGTTAGGTTTCTGGAGCGACCGCCGGGCACGGGCAGAGAGCCGGGACCGAAAGCTTAGCTCCAGGATGGCTTCGCCTGGACGCCGGCGCCCCCCGCCCGGAACCGGAGAAGTGGTTTGACCTGGGGCGAGACCATCGTCGATAGCGGGGGTGGGGTGGGTAGACAGGAATAGGGGTGCAAGGCTGCGGGGGATGGTTTCGCCCGTCGCGTGTGGCAGTGCGCGTGCGCAGAGCTGGAAGGCCCTCGGTAGGCGGGGCCGGGCTGAATGGGGCCTGGGCTGTGGTGTGCCCGGACTCCCTCTAAACCTCCTTGAGATGTCTTGATGACCCTGCCTTGCCGGCAATGAGAGTGCGTGGAGCTGTGGTTTACTAGGCGCGACCCACTGGGAGAATGTTTGAGGATTTCTCCATTACTCCTCTTTAACCCTCCCCAGCCTCCTTCCATTGTCACCAGTAATAGGTCCGTGACCCCTTCATTAGTTAGAGGGGAGTTTGGACCCATCCACCCCCGCTTTCAACTTGTTTATCTCACCTCGACAGTGTTTGGCAATGCACCATTTCCCTCCATGCTCCCATGACAGTGTCTGGTGATGTCCATTATCCATACTTCTCCCCACTACAGTCCCTTCAGCACAGTTCCTGCTGAGCCCCTATGAAGTCCCCATCATAGTCTGGTGACAGCCATTAACCACCTAACAGTGTCTGAGAGCCTGCCATCGTTACAGCCCAGGGCTTAGGGATTTCCCCAGGGCCCCTAAGAACACCGTGTGGTGCAGTTCCCATTTCCCCCCAACTAAGGGCAGTACCTGATGATCTCTTCCATTTCTTTCCCATCATCCTGTCTGTGACTCCTCCCTCACCATAGTATCTGGTAACCACCCTTTCTCCATTAAAAAGCCAGGACAGCCTGTTCATGTCTTTTATGTATGTGACACGCCCAACTGCAGTGTGGTTTGACTTCCTTGTTACCCCCCAGCACAGAGACTGGGTATGCCTGTGCCCTCCAGGACAGCATGTGCTGCCTCTCCTTGTGTCGTTACTCCCCTCTCCTCTGCCCCCACCCTATGCAGTGAATCCTAGACCTTGGCCCTTAAGAGTAAGACAAACAACAGGAGAGCAGCCTGAGCAGAGGAGAGACTGGATGAGTTCGAGGTGTTCACAAGATCCCTTGGCCTTTATGTGTAGATTGGGCAACAGCGGGGAGGGGGTGATGTGGAGCCTGGACATTGACATTTTTTTGTCTCTGCCACTTTGCTTCCAGACTATCATTACTGGACCTCTGAATTCCTCCTGTGTTCTAGGAGCCCCATGGCACCTGCTCAGCCCCACCTCAACCCATCTTGACAAACTCCTAGGCTCCATGGAGCCACCACGGGGCCCCCCTGCCAACGGGGCTGAGCCGTCCCGGGCAGTGGGCACTGTCAAGGTATATTTGCCCAACAAGCAACGCACGGTGGTGAGTCTGACGGGCAAAGATGGCAGGAGGTTGGGGCGGATCCAGTTGTGACTGGGGGTTGGGGGAGGAGGTTTCTACAGAGGCCGGGCAGAGTTGGCTGGGGCCCGTGTTGGGCACCGACCACCCCCTCTATCCCCTGTGTGCACACACAAATGCATAGGTGACTGTCCGGGATGGCATGAGTGTCTACGACTCTCTAGACAAGGCCCTCAAGGTACGGGGTCTCAATCAGGATTGCTGTGTGGTCTACCGGCTCATCGAGGGGTAAGTGTGCCCCCACCCCGCCACTTTGCCTCCCTCCACCAGGCTCCTCAGCCTCCCATCCCCTCCTCGGAGGCCCCTGACTCCTTCCCTCTGTCATGCAGTGTGCCGTTAGTCTTTCCTTAAGCTCGGTGAATCCACGAGTGCGTGCAGCTTTTGTTTCATAACTTCATTCGTTTATTGGCCTTTGAGGCCAGCAGCTCGTCTCTCCTCGGCCCTCAGGTCCTTGCCCAGCTCCTGCACCCCATGCGGGAGTTGTCTGTGGTGTTCTTTCACGATTTCATCTGTTTGCCAGCTCTCTGCATCCTCCGCTTCCTCATTCTCGGTTGGTCTGCCGGGCTGGGCCACGCCGGCCTTCCATTTATTTCTCTGTCCTGGGCTTCCTGAACTGTTTTGTTCCATGCCCACGTGGCTTTTTATTTGTCGTCTCAGTGCTGGTCAGCCACTTTTTCAGGGGCTTGCTGAGTGCTTCTGAGATTTCGTGGCTTATGCTCCCTCACCTTATGGTTAAGAGCATGGACTCTTGACGCTGGCCAGCCACTCACAGTCCTTTGTGGCCTTGGGCCAGTGACTTGAATCCCTCTGAGCCTCTGTTTCCTCATCTGTAAAATGGGGGCAAGGATAGTAACTAGTTCCTAGAGTTGCTGTGGTGAAAATGAAACACGTCAGATGCTGCTCCGTGGATGGTGGGCATGGAGGGACTTTTGGGGGTTCCCTTCCTCCCACAATCCCTGTCCACCCTCTCACTCACTGCCTTCCATGCTTTGTACAGGCGAAAGACAGTCACTGCCTGGGACACGGCCATTGCCCCCCTGGATGGAGAGGAGCTCATTGTAGAGGTCCTTGAAGATGTTCCACTGACTATGCACAATTTTGTGAGTGTGGAGTGGAGAGTCGGGGCAGACTGTGGGCATGGGGCGGGGAGGTTCCTTGACCAGGCCTCAACCTTCCCTGCTCTGTGGCAGCAGGTACGGAAGACGTTCTTCAGCCTGGCATTCTGTGACTTCTGCCTTAAGTTTCTGTTCCACGGCTTCCGCTGCCAAACCTGTGGCTACAAGTTCCACCAGCATTGTTCCTCTAAAGTCCCCACAGTCTGTGTTGACATGAGCACCAACTGCCGACAGTGAGCCTGACCTGTGGTGGGTGGAGGAATGGGGATGACAGGCGCCACAAGGTTCTTACAGATAGCTGACCCTTGTCCTCTTGCTCCATCCCCTTAAATGCCCTTAAGGTTCTACCACAGTGTCCAGGATTTGTCCGGAGGCTCCAGACAGCACGAGACTCCCTCGAACCGTCCCCTGAATGAGCCGCTAACCCCTCAGGGTCCCAGGTAGGGATGCCTTAGCTGAAGGCCTGTTATCGGGAGAAAAAGATCTGAAGGCCTTTGTAGACCACAAGCCGTACTTCATTCATTTGTTTATTTGCACACATTTATTGAGCACCTATAGGTGTGGAGCTGTGGGACCTTTGCAAGTCACCTAATCTTTCTGGGCCCCAGTTTTCTTGTCTACAAAGAGGGGATAATACTACTTTTTACCACATAGCATTCTGGTGAGAATTTAAATGTGTTAAGGTATACCCAGTGCTTAGAATGACATCTGGTAGAGAATAAGAAGTCTTTATTAATTACAAGGACATATATATAAGTATCTAACTATTTCATTAATTCTTATAGTATAATCATGCTCAAGCTTTTCCATTTTGAAATACATATTTTATCATAAATTCCCTTTTATTTCTCTTTTATATTATTATAATACTGTAGTATTTCTTTTTTTTTAAGATTTTATTTATTTATTTGACAGAGAGAGACAGTGAGAGAGAGAGAGAGAGAGAGAGCAGAAGCAGGGGGAGTGGGAGAGGCTTCCCGCCGAGCAGGGAACCTGATGTGGGGCTCAGTCCCAGGACCTTGGGATCACAGCCTGAGCCAAACCCAAACGCTTAACCAACTGAGCCACCCAGGCGCTCCAATACTGTAGTATTTCTATATTAAAGTATATTATTGCTCTAAGATAGCACAGATTTATAAGATATACATTTTATTTGTCTATATATTGTAGGATGTATTTATATGGTACATTATATTAATGTATCATGTGTTCTATATACACTATATAATATAAAACACATTTTTATGCAACATAAAATAGTATAGGGCATTATGTTACTTTTAATTATGGGTATATGTGGATTACCTATGCATTTCATTTCAGGATAGTGAAAGGAACATTTAAAAATAAATTTGTGGGGCGCTTGGGTGACTCAGTGGTTAAGCATCTGCCTTCAGCTCAGGTCATGATCCCAGGGTCCTGGGATCAAGTCCCACTTTGGACTCCCTACTCATCGGGAAGCTTGCTTCTCCCTCTCCCAGTCCCCCTGCTTATGTTCCTGCCCTTGCCATCTCTCTCTGTCAAATAAATAAATACAATCTTTAAAAAAATAGATATAATAATAATAAAAAATAAAAATGCATTTGTGACATTAAAATGCATATAACATATATCTTTATGTATTTACATCTATGTATAACATACACAGTTGACCCTTGAACAACATGGGCTTGAACTGCGTGTGTCCACTTACACATGGATTTTTCTTTTTTTAAAGAATTTATTTATTTATTTCACAGAGAGAGAGAGATCACAAGTAGGCAGAGAGGCAGGCAGAGAGAGAGGAGGAAGCAGGCTCCCTGCTGAGCAGAGAGCCTGATGTGGGGCTTGATCCCAGGACCTTGGGATTATGACCTGAGCCGAAGGCAGAGGCTTTAACCCACTGAGCCACCCAGGCGCCCCCTTACACATGGATTTTTTACATGCAGTATTATAAATGTATTTTCTTTTATGATTTTCTTAGAAACATTTTCTTTAGCTTACTCTTATCATAAGCATAAGGTATATAATACATAGAACATAAAAAATACATGCTTAATCGACTGTTTATGTTATCACTAAGGCTTCTGATCAGTAGTGGGCTCTTATTGGTTAAGTTTTTAGGGAGTCAGAAGTTACACATGGACGTTTATCTGGGCAGGGGGTCGGGGGTGCCCCTAATCCCTACATTGTTCAAGGGTCTGCTGTGTAATGTTTGGAAACGTTGGCATCTTAATACAGATAATATGTTATATATTATATAACATATTTGAGTAGTACACACAGTTAGAAGATATTACATACTACTTTCTTCCCCCCTATGTTGTGTGGCTTGCTGTTCGTCCTTTAGGTCTTTACTCAGATGTCTCATCGGGGAAGCCTTTCTAGATATCACCCGTGACACTTTCTGTCTCCTTGTGTTGCTTTGTTTTTTTTCTTTATTGTACCTGTCACCAATGGACATATTAAATATTCTTCTTCTTCTTCTTCTTCTTCTTCTTCTTTTTGGCGCTCTCTCCTCACTGGAACATCAGCCCCACGAGGGCAGGAACTTGTTTTCATTTTGCCCATGGTTTTATTTCCACTACCTAGAATGCTCTCTGCCACGGGGCAGGCCCCCAGTAAGTGGCTCTTGAGGAAACGAATGGCAATAGTAACAGTAGACGGTGACTCTAAGCTACACATACGTTTACAGGGCTGGGGGGGGGCGGCTTTCCTTGTTCTCCCATTCATCCCACAGTGATTTCCCAGCCTTTACCCCACCTCCAGCTCCTGCTCCCAGCACCGAGACCCCGAGCACTTTCCCTTCCCCGCGCCGGCCAACGCCCCGCTCCAGCGCATCCGCTCCACATCCACTCCCAACGTCCACATGGTCAGCACCACAGCCCCCACGGACTCCAGCCTCATCCAGGTTGGTGGCGAGGGTGTTGTTCCCCGGGGGCACCGGGCCGAGGAGAGAGCCGTTCCTCTTGGCTCCCGTGTGCCCTCTCTGACTCCTGGCCCTCTTCTTCCAGCTCACTACCCAGAATTTCGGCACCGAGGGTGAGTCCACCCCACCCACCCCATGCCCGTGCCTTGCACCCCCTCTCCCCCGCCCCACCTCTGCTCACACCTCCCCCACAATGATCACAGCTACGGGTAGTAGAGGTGGTGGTGATGGAGCCCCCCGGGGGAGCCCCAGCCCGGCCAGCGTGCCCTCGGGGAGGAAGTCCCCCCATTCCAAGTCCCCGTCGGAGCAGCGGGAGCGGAAGTCCTTGGCCGATGACAAGAAGAAAGTGGTAAGCTCCATGGGAGCCTTTGCTGGGGGTGCCACAGGCTGAGTGATGAGGGAAGCGGGCAGGAACCCTGAGATGCCGCCCATATGGCCCACAGAAGAATCTGGGGTACCGGGACTCGGGCTATTACTGGGAGGTGCCACCCAGCGAGGTGCAGCTGCTGAAGAGGATCGGGACAGGCTCGTTTGGCACCGTGTTTCGCGGGCGGTGGCATGGCGATGTGGCTGTGAAGGTGCTCAAGGTGGCCCAACCCACAGCTGAGCAGGCCCAGGCCTTCAAGAACGAGATGCAGGTGCTCAGGTGAGATGACACGTGTGTGGGGCGGGGCAGAGGGACCGGGCGCCTCCCGGGGGAGGCCGAGCTGGGGCGCTTCCCGCAGGTCAGCTGTGTTTGCGTTGTGTTAATGAGCTCTTTCTCAATCAGGGAACGTCCCTTTCCACTCTGGGAAATGGCTTTGTTTCAAGGCCCTCTAATGATGATACTGTTTGCGTTCGGGTTGATACTGATATTAACTAATGTCTCCGCCTCCAAAACGTGCATCTTCTTATTTGCCCGGCACTGAAGTGGGTATGGCTGAGGCCCACCACGTTACCATGTGCCCTCACATTCATAGCATGATGTTAAGCACATAGCCAGGAAGCCTCGGGCCCCTCCTTCCCCTCTGCTTGTGTTACATTGTTAGCCATAGGTTTATCCTGCTGGATTCCTGTTACTAATCACCATCATGCCATGATGTAAAGAAAAGTGGGTGTTGTTTCACTTGATTTAGTCCTTGTTTCATTAACAGTTGTAATTCTCTGCTTAATACGTCCCTCATACTCTATCAGTTAATTTGCCCTGAGAAGCCCTGGTGTTCCTCTTCTGCCACTCTTGTTACTACCTACCACTCCTGGGTTTGCTGACATGGGCGTGCCCTCTGACCAATGGGCACAGGTACAGAGTTGATGTTCTCATAATTTCTTGTGCCATTTTAACATTTATCCTCATTATGGACACCGCAGTAAGAAAAGTTTTATTCTCTGATCCTCTCTGTGAAATTACTTGAGCCCGCTGCTAGCCTGCATCACATTAATTTAACCATAATCGGACCACTGTGAAGAGCGCTCCTGTCCTCCGTTACCCACTGTGACCTGAGCAAAATCGCGGAGCACTGTCCGTGTTTGCATTTCTGTTGCCTTTATACCTGAGGTGACTCCTTCTGTAAGGAGGGAAGGTGTCCTCCTAAACCAGAGGGGGGGTCTGTTCACCGTGACGCAGTTTCTCTGAGGTAGACTCAGGCACCCAGTGGCAATAACGAGGACAGTGACATTTTCAGGGTGCTTAGCTCTGGTAGGTGCTGTTCCAAGTGCCTTACAGATCATTTGGTACCCATGCTTGCCAATATCCCTGTAAGGTAGCTAGTTTAATGATCATAGTTTTGCAGTTGAGGAAAATGATGCACCAAGAGGTTAAGTGTCATCCCTGGAGTTGCACAGTGAGTACCTGGGAAAGCCTGGATTGGAACACAGGATCTAATCTGAGTCCTAACTCTAAGCTCTATACTTCTGAGCCTCTCATGGCAATTAACAGGAAATAGTCACACATTACTGGGTATCTTTACTGGCGTCTGTCAGTATCAGGCTGCTTTATCAATGAAGAAGGTTGGCATTCCACTCTCTTGTCTGTAAAATGGTCACAGGCCCAGGTCATGGTCAAGGTCAGAGGTTGGCAGGTATCGATGATGGAGAGCCACTGGTCGATAGAGGGGCAGGGGGTGGGCAGTAGTCTCTCTCTCCTGCTTCTTTTGGCTGAGGAAGCTGGGGACATACGCCACCCCCCCCAGGAGGGAATCCCCGCCCATCAAGCCTATCTCACAAATGAGGCAGTCTGGCGGCAATCTGGCCCTGAGCCTCCTGAAAGACAGGGCAGAAGTGCTGACAGAGGGCGGCAGTGAATAGCCCCGTTCTTGATGATCTGAAAGTGAGTGATGGTTGCTCTTTTTTCTTCCTGTCCTGGTACCGCACTCCCTGCCTGTAGGAAGACCCGTCACGTCAACATCTTGCTGTTCATGGGCTTCATGACCCGGCCGGGATTTGCCATCATCACACAGTGGTGTGAGGGCTCCAGCCTCTACCACCACCTGCACGTGGCCGACACTCGCTTCGACATGGTCCAGCTCATTGACGTGGCCCGGCAGACTGCCCAGGGCATGGAGTGAGCCTCCCAGCCTGGGGACAAAGTGGGGGGCAGCGGGAGGCTTGGGGTGGGGAGAGGAGGTAACCCCCGGCCAATCTGCCTTCCACTTCCACCCCTACAGCTACCTCCACGCCAAGAACATCATTCATCGAGATCTCAAGTCTAACAGTATCTGCCTGTCCCTGTCCGTGGGCTGGACTGGGGTGGGGGCCTTCTGGGGATGCATGGGAGGGTCACGTGGCACGTGGCTTAATAGGGGCTCTAAGGTGGGGGGAGTCTCTTGGTCAGGCTCAAGGCTGTGGCTGGTTTGGGTGCTGTTGTTGGGGACTTTGGGCAGGGTCCAAGGTTTGGGAGCTGTGGAGGGCATGGCAAGTCTGAAGCCCCACTTGAGGGGCTTCCTGGTCAGGAGTCACGGGGTGGGGAGTAGCATAGGGGGCAATAATTGGGAGTTCCTTACCCAAGTCAAGATTGTAGCTAGTTTGTATGATACTGGGGGGCTTCTGGTCAGGGTCAGGGGCACTACTGGTGTGGGGGCATCAGTGGGAACTGCCCAGTCAGGATGGGAGATGAGGCTGTTGGGAGCTCCTCTAGTGGCCCTTGACCCTGGTGGACATCTTCCTACATGAGGGGCTCACAGTGAAGATTGGTGACTTTGGCCTGGCCACAGTGAAGACACGGTGGAGTGGGGCCCAGCCCTTGGAGCAGCCCTCGGGCTCCGTGCTATGGATGGTGAGTTGGGCCAGGCTGGGCTGGGGCCATCTGGGTAGGAGCTTGGGTGACTAGGGCGGGATGGGGGGAGCTGAGTGGGGATGGGGATGCTTGTGCCAGATGGGGTTGTCTAGTCTGCTCATGCTTTGCCTCACATGGGTGCTCTGAGTTGTACCCAGTTGTGCCTGGTGGGATCTGGGACTGCGGCCATTGGCTGACCTCCGTGGTCCCCCTGCCTGGTCTGGTCTGCCCTATTGAAGGCGGCTGAGGTGATCCGTATGCAGGACCCGAACCCCTACAGCTTCCAGTCGGATGTCTACGCCTATGGGGTTGTGCTCTATGAGCTCATGACTGGCTCGCTGCCTTACAGCCACATTGGCAGCCGTGACCAGGTGAGCCCCACACGTCACCCACAGTCTCCCAGGCAGAGGAATCCCTTCAGCCTCCAAAGCCCAGACTTCCTCCTTTGTAAAGACCAAGAATGCCACGCTTCCCCCGAGAAACCCAGAATCTTCTGGGCTGAGAACTCTCAGAATCCTCTGGTCTTCCCTACCTAGAATCCCCTCCTTCCCTACACATTGACAATCCTCTGGGTCCTTGAGATCCAGAACCCCCGGAATCCCTTCTACCCAGAACCCGCCATGGCCCCCAAACACCCAGAAGCGCTCTGGGGCTCTGGATACCTACAGTCCTCCAGTACTCCAAATCTCCCAAGTCCAAAAGCCTAGCATCCCATTTCTCCCAATGACAGAAGCTGCCTGTGCTTCTGGACTACTCACAGATACCCACAGTCATTCAGGCCCTGGGTATCTGTCAGGCTTTTGGGGCCCTGGAACCCATGGTACTCTGGGCCCCAGGCTCTCCCAAGTTCTCCAGGTTGAAGGCCTGGAATCTTCCAGGCCCTCAGAAACCTGGGGTCCTCTAGGCTCTAAGAAGCGAGCACTCACAATCCTACAGGCCACATGGACCCATAGTTCTCTAGGCCCCAGACCCCTGCAGAAATACAGGCCCCTGAGGTTTTGATTCCCCTAGCTCCTCTCAGACCCAGAGCTTCATGTTTCCCCTGACTCAGTAGGCTTGTAAGCCCCCAGAAACCTGTGAGGTCAGGGATACCTGTAATTTTGGATTTCCCCCAAGCTTCAATCCCTCTGTTCTGCAGAGAAGCCCTGTGCTCAGAGACCCAGTGTCCTTGGATCCACTGGATCCCCACAGCACTCCAGATCCCAATACCCAGAGTGCCCTAGTTTCCCCCAAAAGGAGCCTCCAAAGCCCCTTGAGACCCACAATTCCCTCAGCCTCCCAGCCCACACCTCCAGACCACTCCATTCCTGTCCCTCCAGATTATCTTTATGGTGGGCCGTGGCTATCTGTCCCCGGACCTCAGCAAAATCTCCAGCAACTGCCCCAAGGCCATGAGGCGCCTGCTGTCTGACTGCCTCAAGTTCCAGCGGGAGGAACGTCCCCTCTTCCCCCAGGTGGGCCGGGCAGAAGGGTTGGACGCACAGGGGAGGGCGAGTCTGAGGAGGAGGACTCTGAGGTGTCTGTGGGAATTGTGCGAGTTCAAGGCTTAGAAGCGTATGGTGTGAGTGTGTGTGTGCGCGCTTCCCCTGTAGGCTGGGGTTTGTGGGTGTCGGGGTGCTCACATGGCTCTGGACACCCCCTAACCTGCCCCTGCCCCCAGATCCTGGCCACGATTGAGCTGCTGCAGCGGTCACTCCCCAAGATTGAGCGGAGTGCCTCTGAACCCTCCTTGCACCGCACCCAGGCCGATGAGTTGCCTGCCTGCCTCCTCAGCGCGGCCCGCCTCGTGCCTTAGGCCCTGCCCCCAGCCGCCAGGGAACCCATCTCAGCCTGCCACGCCAAGGAGCCCTGCCCACCAGCCAGCCAATGTTCTGTTTCTGCCCTGATAACTGCTGCCTCAGGATCCCCCATCCCCATCCCGGGAGATGAGGGGGTCCCCATGTGCTTTTCCAGCTCCTCTGGAATTGCGAGACCCCCAAAGACCGACACCCCTGCTTCCTCTGTAATTTGGTTTCCTCTTGGCTTTGGGGATACTTTAAATTTGGGAGCTCCTCCATCTGCAATGGCTGGGATTTGTGGCAGGGGTTCCACTCAGAACCTCTCTGGAATTTGTGCCTGATGTGCCTTCCACTGGATTTTGGGGTCCCCAGCACCCCCTGTGGATTTGGGGGGTCCCCTCTGTGTCTTCCCCACCATTCAAGGACTCCCCTCTTCACCAAGAAGCACAGAATTCTGCTGGGCCTTTGCTTGTTTATTTTGCTTCTCGACTCTTCTCATGGGGTTCAGAGCCGCTGAAGGGTGGGGGTGAGTCCAGGCAAGGAGTGGTTGAGGCGGGGGGAGTGCGGACCACACAAACAGCGCCACTGCACGCATCACCACAGGCGGCACGATGAACGAAGACCACATATGCCAAGCACGGCACGAGAGGAGGCCACATCAGTCACAGACACAGACATCACGGCAAAGGTGGGGAAGTGGAGGACCGCTGGCCCTCCGTGTGCAAAGGATTCTGGGAGGATGGTTGGAGTTTGCATATTTAAAGATAGCTGTCAGAGGCAGGAAAGTGGGAGTATGGGTCCCTGGGGAACAGAAGGGTCCTAGCAGTGGGAGGACCTCCCAGTGTGTGGGAAAGGGGCTGGGGGCAGGTGGGAGAAATCCTTGTGGGGCTGGATAGTGGCATCTGACAAGGTGGCTCTCCAGAGATGGGAGATCCATGGAGGGGCTCCAGGGCAGGGGTTTCTTAAGGATTTTGGAAATTCTGATGGGGGAACAAGGCATACTTGAGAGATCCAGGACCAGGAGTACGGTTTTCTGAGAATTCCAGGGCTCTGGGAGGGGACTGAGTGGTGTGAGGGCCAGAACGGGTTGCCTGGTATTCAGGAGCTTCTGGGAAGGAAAGTGCACGCTGGGGAGGCCAGGAGTAGAGGTCTTCAGGAATTTGGAGGTTCTAAAACTGAAAAGTAAGTCTTGAGGTGGCAGGGACTGGGCTTTTAAAGGGACCTGGGAATTCCAAAAGTGGGAATTGGAGTTAGGACCAAGAGTGAGGTTTCCCCAGGGAGTAGGGCATTCAGCGGAGTGAGAAGAGGGGTCTCAGACCAGGAGAGGGCTTCTCAAGGGATTTGGAGACTCCAAAAGTGAGAAATGGATTCAGGGCCCAGAGAGGGGTTGCCCAGGAGGAATTAAGGGTTCTCAGGGTGGGGTGTCAGTCGGAGAAGAGGCTGGCGAAAGACTTCCTCAGGCTGCGGATGGTCTCAGCTTTCACCTCGTCCTGGCTAAGGCTGGGCCTGGGCGGGGCTGGTTCTGGAAGGTTGAAGGCATTGGTCAGAGACTGGGATTTGCTAGAGAGAGACAAGGTGGAGGCATGGGAGGAAGGGGGGGGAGGAAGGGAGGAAGGGGAGAGAAACACAATGTTACCCCAGGCCCGGCCCAGCCCTGCCCCTCTAGTCCTGGGGCTGTGCCTGTGAACCGCCCCCCCCCC
>ML098012.1:7566-24704 GCA_003697995.1 Taxidea taxus jeffersonii
GTGGAGTCTTTTGGGTTTTCCATATAAAGTATCATGTCATCTTTGAAGAGAGAGAGATAGTTTGACTTCTTCTTTCCCGCTTGCATACCTTTTATTTCTATTTGTTGCCTAATTGCTTTTGCTAGTATTTCTAGTACTATGTTGAAAAACAGTGTTGACAGTAGGCATCCTTCTTGTGTTCCTCATCTCAATGAGAAGGCTGTGAGCTCTTTCCCATTGAGAATGATAGTTTCTGCGCGTTTTTCATAGATATACATTATAAAGTTGAAAAATGTCCCCTCATTCTCTATGCTTTGACGGATATTAATCACGAATGGATGCTGTATTTTGTCAAATTTTTCTATTTTTTCTGCATCCATTTAGAGGACAATATATGTTGTCTTTCTCTTCATACTTATTTGTTCTATCACATTGATTGATTTACAAATTTTGAACCGCCTTTGTATTCCAAGGATAAATCCCATGGTGTATAATCTTTTTTTTCTAATGTACTGTCACATCCTATTAACCAGGATCTTCTTGAGAATCCTGGCATCATTTTCATCTGGGTTATTGGTCTGAACTTTTCCTTTTTTATGGGGTCTCTGCCTGGTTTGAGGATCAGGGTAATGTTGGCTACATAGAATGAGTCTGAGCATTTTCCTTCTCTTTATATTTTTTGAGACATCTTCAAGAGAATAGGTATTTTTATCTTCCCATTTGATAAAATTCCCCAGGGAAACATCAGGTCCTGGGCTCTGTTTTTTGGGAGGATTTTGATCAGTTACAATCTCCTTACTAGATTGGTCTACTTAGATTGCCAATTTCTTCCTGGATCAGTCTTGGAGTTTTTTTTTGGTTTCCAGGAATGCATTTATTTCATCTGTGTTGCTTAATTTATTGGCATATTACTGTTGATAATTTCTGATGATCATGTCTATTTCCTTGGTGTAAGTCATGATATCTCCCCTTTCATTCATAATTTTAGGAATTAGGGTCCTCTCTCTTTTCTTTTGGATGAGTCTGCCCAGTGGTTTTGTATCTTGGATTCTTTCAATGAACCAGCTTCTAGTTTCGTTGATGTGTTCTACTGAATCTCTAGTTTTGAAATCATTGATTTATTCTAATCTTGATGATTTCAATTTTTGTGCACAAGGATGGCTTGATTTGTTGTGAATTTTCCTGTTCTTTAATGTGTAAAGAGAGCTGTCATATTCTTGATTTTCTTTCTTTCTTCCTTCGTTTCTTTCTTTCTTTCTTTCTTTCTTTCTTTCTTTCTTTCTTTCTTTCTTTCTTTCTTTCTTTCTTTCTTTTTCTTCCTTTTGTTTTCTTTTTTTGGAGGGAGACTTGGATGGCTATGCATTTTCCCCTTAGGACCAGCTTTGCCATATCCTATAGGTTTGGGACTGATGTGTTTTTATTCTCATTGCTTTCCATGAATTTTAAGTTCTTCATTGGTTTCCTGATTGGTCCAAACATTCTTGAGCAGGTTGATCTTTAGCTTCCAAGTGTTTGAATTCCTTCCAAACTTTTTTTTTTCCTTGTAATTGAGTTACACTTTAAAAGCATTGTGTTCTGAGAATACAAAGAGAACAATTTCAGTCTTTTGGTGTTAGTTGAGACCTGATTAGTCTCAGTCTATTCTGGAGAGAGCTCCATGTGCACTCGAGAAGAATGAGTATTCTGTTGTTTGGGTAGAATGTTTGGTATATATCTATGAGGTCATCTGTTCCAATGTGTCATTCGAAGTTCTTGTTTCTTCATTGATTTTGTGCTTGAGAGGTCTGTCTGTTGCTGAAAGTGGCGTGTTAAGATCCTGTACAATTAATGTACCCATATCAATATCACTTTTTAATCTTGTTTAACAGTTGGCTTATTTAGATGCCTGCTCTTATACTAGGTTTAAGATATTTATAATTGCTAGATCTTCTTGGTGGATAGACCCTTTCAGAATAATGTAGTGTCCTTCTGTATTTCTGACTATAGCCCTTAGTTTAAAATCTAATCTATCTGATATGAGAATCAGTACCTCAGCTTTCTTTTGAGGCCCTTTGGTAATAAAGATCCACCTCCATCCCTTCACTTTCAGTCTGGATGTATCTTTAGATTCCAAATGTGTCTCCTTTAGACAGTATTTGTAAGGGGCCTGCCTTCTAATGTAATCTGCAACCCTGTGCTGTTTCATGGGAGCATTTAGGCTGTTCGCTTTGAAAATGATTATTAAAAGAGAAGTTTTTATTGACATCATGTTGCCTTATAAGTCCTTGTTTCTATAAATTTCCTTTGTAAATTTCTGTTCTATGTCATTCTTGGGTTCTTCTTCTATCTTTTTTTAAAAGATTGTATTTACCTGCCAGAGAGAGAGAGTACACACTAGCAGGCAGAGAGGCAGATAGAGGCCATGAGAGAAGCAGGCTCCCTGCTGAGCAAGGAGCCCCATGTGAGACTCAATCCCAGGACCCTGGAATCATGACCTGAGCCAAAGGCAGCAGCTTAACCAACTGAGCCACCCAGACATCCCGGGTTCGTCTTCTTTCATAGCACCCCCTTAATATTTCTTTTAGTGCTGGCTTCGTGGTCGCATACTCATAAATCTTGCTGGTCTTGGAACCTTTTATCTCTCCCTTCATTTTGAATGTCTACTTTGCTAGATAAAATATTCTTGGCTGTGTGTTGTTTTCATCTAGTGCCATGATATGTCTTGCAGCCCATTTTTTCTTGCCAGATTTCTATGGACAGGTTTGACGTTATTCTTCTGAGCTTTCCTATTTATTTAAGGTATCTCTTTCCCCTAGCTTCCCTTAAGAACTCTTGTCTAAAATTATGATTCATGAACTTCATAATCAAGTGTCTGGAGGTCTTTCTAGATTTGTTGACCTTGATGGGTGTCTTTTCTGCCTACGTAGGACATGAATGTTTGTTCCATTACCCAGACTGGGGAGCTTATCATCCAGAATTTTTCAACTATATCTTTTAGTCTTCTCTCTTTCTCCACCCTCTTAGGGATCCCAATAATTACATTAGAATGTTTCATGGTGTCATTTATTTCCCTAATTCTGTTTTCATGGCCTCTAAGCTGTTTGCTCCAGGATTTCTCCAGATCCTTCTTCACTATCAGTTTGTCCTCTAGATCACTAATTCTATCTTCTGCCTTGGTACCTGAGCTGTTAGAGTATTTAGATTACATTGTATCTCATTGACAGCATTTTATCTTCTGCCAGATTGTCTCTCACTTTCACACTTAGAGATTCTCTGTTGTCAGTCATGGTTTTCCCAACCTAGCCATTGCCTGGATAATTGTTAGCCTGAATTCCCTTTCCCACATACTGTTTATGTCCATATCCTACAGTTCTGTGGGAGAGGGCACAGTCTCTGAATTTTTCCTCTGTTGCGTTTTCCTCCTCCTAGTTTCTTTGGTGAGATGTGGTTGAGGGAATGTATAACTGAATGTATCAACCATGATCCAGGCAGGTTGCAGTCTGGAGAATTTTGGAGCAATTGGAAGTCACCACCACAAAGAAAGTGAAAAAAGAAAAAGAGAGCGAGAAGGAGAAAACCCAGCCAAAATGAGCTCCAAAATAGAATTTATCAAGTATATAAACAAAAATGAACAAACAAAAAGACTGACAAAATTAAATGATAAAGAAAAAGAAGAACAAGAAGAACCCAGCCTAAATGAACCCCAAAATTACGATATATAGTGTCAGAACAAAAACAAATACACAGAAACACTGACAGAAGAATAAGATGGGAGGGTGGTTATCAATCCTTGATGTGGGCAAGAAAGGTTATTTGGGTTCTTCTGGGTGTATCCTGATAAGGACTCAACTTTAAAGTTAAAGTTAAGTAAGTTAAAGGACTCAACTTTCCAGTAGCAATGGGAAATTGAAACTGGTTTATATGTAGGGAGTAGTGAATAGGGAAGAAAGGATTACCTTGAAGTTCATATATATATCTATCTACATCTATGTCTGTGTCTATCTCCCAATCTATATATATATATATATATATATATATATATATATATATATATATATAATCTATCAAAAAGGAAAAGAAAAAGAAAAGGAAACACAGGTATATGTATGAAAAAATACAATTTAAGAAGTTGTTATGGAATATGTTGTATTAAACCTCTAGTTGTAATGGTAAGTAGGTTAAAAATTTAGAAAAAAAACAAGACTGGTGAGAATGAATTTAAAAATTGTATCTATGAAATATACAAGTTTTAGGACAATAGTGGGAAATTAATATATTGTTTTTCCTGATGTTGAGGTTTTACAATTTCATGGGGTCCCTGTGATGGTTGTCCTCTCCTTCTTTTAGTTTTTCTTCTGGGGGAGGGGGCTGAATGTGTACAAGGGGCTGAGCTCTGTGGAAACCTGTTTTTTAGGCTTTTGTTCCCTGGAGGTTTTTGTTCTTTGGTAGCTTTTTGCTGCATTTCAGAAGGTCAGAGCAAAGAAAGAATCTGGCTGCACTCAGAACCCTGCTTCAGAGAGAAGCCTCAGACTCTTCCCGTCTGGGTGACCCACAACACACAGACTCCCCTCTGCAAACTTCCCAAACAGTGAAACCTAACACAGATGGTGTGCACCACCCCCAGACAAAGTCCCAGCGGTCACCTGAGGACCCCTCTTGTCTCTGCACTCTCGTGCCACTAAACCACGAGTGATATTGGCCCAGGGAGTCCCCTTCCAGTGGCTGTCTTTGCCAGGACTGCTGTCTGGAGACCAGACTGACCAGGTACACTCAAGCCCAGTGGTGGCACAGTTCTTGGAAGGCTGTCTCCAAAGGACGCTGACCGGAGAACATGCCAGCTTCTCTCAGGCAGAGGCTGGGAGCATTCAGACCATATGGCTGGTCATGAAATGCTGAGGTCCTAGAGACTGCTCATTGACACCCACAACAGTCTTTCAAGTGTGGGTGGTAGAGCACCCAGCCATGCGTTGGTGAAAGAAGTGGAAAACCATGGGATCTGGGACCACAGAATGGAGGCCCTGCCAGACTCTTTCTGACAGGTTGTGGCCAATGGTAGAAAATAGGCAGGGAATAATCTCAATCTTTTGGCATATGTGGAGAACTGATTTGTGACATAATATGGATGGGTCTTGTCATTTTATCCAATCTGCAACCTTGTGCCATTTTATGGATGCATTTAGGCCATTCATGTTGAGAGTGATTATTGAAAGTTCTTTGATTTCCGGGTTGACCCAGACATTCTTAAGCAGCATGGTCTTTAGCTTAAAAATATATGATTTTCTTTCAAACTATTTTCTTGTGATTGAGTTCCAGTTTCAAATCACTGTGTAGAGAATAGGCAGGGAATAATATCAATCTTTTGATATCGGAGGAGACCTGATTTGTGACCTAATAAGTGGTCTATTCTGGATAATGTTCCATGGGCACTCAAGAAGAAAATGTGTCCTTTTTTCTTTAGGGTGTAATGTTCTGTGTAAATCTATAAAGTCCATCTGGTTCAAGGTGCCATCAAAGCTTTATTTTCTTTGTTCAATCCGCTCAGATGGTCTGTCTGTTGCTGAGAATGGAGTTTTGAGGTCTCTCACCATTACCATGTTATTATCAATATGTCTCCTTAGCTGGGTTAACAGTTGGATTCTGTAGTTCGCTGCTCCCATGTGGGGGGCATAAATATTTACATTTGTTACTTCTTCTTGTTGGACAACCCCTTGAAGGATGATATAGTGCCCTTCTGCATCTCTAACTACAGATTTTAGCTTAAAATCTGAGTTGTCTCATATGAGAATTGGTGTCCCAGCTTTCTTTGAATGTCCAGTGATATGAAATATATCATTCCATCCCTTCATTTTTACTCTGATGTATCATTCACTTCAAAATGAGTCTCTTATAGATAGCATGGAGACTGGTCCTGTCTTTTTATCCAATGTGCAACCCTGTGCCATTTTATGGGAGCAATTAGGACATTCACATTGAGAGTGATTATTGAAAAATATGATTTTGTTGTCATCATGTTTCCTGTGAAGTGCTTGTTTCTTTAGGTTGTCTAGATATCTTACCATTCTGTATCACTCTTGGGCTCTTTCTCTTTTCATACAACACCCCCCTTTAACATTCCCTGCAGGGCTTCTTTGGTGATCACATATTATTTCAGTTCCTGCTGGTCCTTATATTTTTTTCTGATCTGAAGTTGAACTTTGCCAGATAACGGATACTTGGGTACAAGATTCTTTGGTTTAGTAACCTGCATATGTCTCACTAGCTCTTTCTTGCTTGCCAGGTCTCTGTGGACAGCTGCAATGTTATTCTGATGTTCTTCTCCTTGTACATAAGGATTCTCTTCCCTCTAGGTGTCCTTAAGATGGTTTGTTGGTCTTAAGATATGCGAGTTTTAATATGACATGCCAAGGTGTTCTTTTGTTCTATTCTCCTTGGTTTGGAAGGATTCTCTCTGCCTCTAAGACAGGAACTCTTGTTTCATTCCCCGGGTTAGGGAAGGTCTTCATGGTGCTTTGCTCTAATAGATCTTCTAGTCCTCTCTCCCGTTCTCCAACCCCTCACAGATCCCAATAATTCTGACATTGGAATGTTCATGGCAACATTTATTTCTCTAATTCTGTTTTCATTGGTTTTGAGCTGCTTGTTCCAGGCCTGCTCTTGTTCCTTCTTTTCTATCACTTTGTCTTCTGGACCACTAATTTATTCTCTGCCTCACTTGCCATAGTTGTTAGAGCATCTAGATTAGATTGGATCTCATTGAGAGCATTTTTAAGTTCTGCCAGATCAACTCTCATTTTTTCCCTTAGATAATCTATGTTTCCATTAAAATTTTTATGCATCTTAGCTCTTGTTTGCATCACTGTTATCCTGAAGTCTATTTCCACCATTTTGCTTATATCCATATGCATTTGTTCTGTGGTAGAGGTCACCATCTCTGAGTTTTTCATATGTTGAAGGTAACTTCTCTGAGTCATTCTGCTGAGTGGTGGTTCAGGGAGTGTACAGCACCCAAATTATTGACTACAACCCAAACATAATGCACCTGTTATAGGGACCCCAGGGTTGTTGGCCTTTCATTCTACTAGTGTTTCTTCTGGGAGGAAACCCTCTCCTACTGTTGCTCAGGCAACACTGTTTGGCCAGAGATTCCCTGCTCCCTGCGGGGAGAGGGGGTCTGGGAGCTGGGATCAGTGAAAACTAATTTTAGTTGGCTTTTGCCCTCTGGCAGCTTTCTGTGGTGGCTTTCCACAACCCCCAACCCCAAATTTAAGAGCAGAAGTGACCTT
Source organism: Taxidea taxus jeffersonii (assembly GCA_003697995.1). Lineage (NCBI taxonomy): Eukaryota > Metazoa > Chordata > Mammalia > Carnivora > Mustelidae > Taxidea > Taxidea taxus. The sequence goes on from ML098012.1 coordinate 14,808, forward strand.
ATCCAAAGCTATGTCTCAGAATAGAGTGATCTCAGTCTGGCCCTCACTGATCTCTCCCAGTCACATGATCTCTGTTTCTGTCTGTGCTGCCAAAAGCCACAGCACCCTGGTTGTGTGGCCCAGTGAAGTTCTCCCATCCCTCGCTTCCATTTCCAGGCACACATATTCCCTTTGTGCTTCTAGAACTTCATGCCATCCCCACTTCACATGTGTGCACCCACAACTCCGAGGTTGGGTGCTCCTCACACATGCTTCCCCTGATGCTACTCTTCTACAAGTCAGTGCCTGGGTCCCCAAGCCCCATGGAGGCTTTTGAGATCCAACTGCTGCCTCCCCCTTCCATTTGTCTTCCAATATCAGCGCACAGAAGCATGGGTCTCCCTTCAAACCCATATTTAAAGATCAACCACTGGAGATATTTTGTTTTTTGATATCTAATCTTTTTTTAAAGATTTTATTTATTTATTTGACAGGCAGAGATTACAAGTAGGCAGAGAGGTGAACAGAGAGAGAGAAGAAGTGAAGCAGGCTCCCTGCTGAGCAAAGAGCCTGATGTGGGGCTCTATCCCAGGACCCTGGGATCATGATCTGAGCTGAAGGCAGAGATTTTAACTCACTGAGCCACCCAGGCACCCCTTGATATCTAAAATATCTTCTTACACCACAATCTGATTTTGTGGATGTTCAATGTAGTCTGCTAGATATCCAGCTCAAATCATGATATGGCCCCCTACTCCGCTGTGATCTTTGCACACTTCAATTCATTCTTTAACAGGATGTCCTTCAACTTCCATCTTGGTCTCCCCAGATTTTTATTTATTTTTTTTTCTTGTGGTTGACTTTATGTTTCATAGCCCTGTGGTCTGAAAACCTGCATAGTTTGGTCTCAATCTTTTTGTACTTGCCAAGACCTGATTTTTGGCCCAATATGTGTTTTCTTCTGTAAAATGTTCCACGTGCACATATGAAGAATTTCAGTTCTGCAGTTTTAGGATAAACTGCCTTAAAAGAGATTGGTTAATCCCCTCTGGTCCAATGTCTCATTCAAAGTCCTTGCTTCCTTGTTGAACTTCTGCTTAGATGATCTGTCCATTGCTTTTTGTAGGGAGTTAAAGTCCTCTAATATTTGTTTTATTTTTCTTTGAGTTTACTACTCTTTGTTTATATTCTTAGTATCTACCATAGTAGGGTCATAAACAAGTTTTTGGTACCCCACTGGAGAGACCCCTTAATGATGACATAGTTCCATTGTTTAATGTTACACTCTGGTTTAAGGTTTAGTTAGTTTGTTAAATTATTGCTACGCTGCTTTCTTTTGACATCCATTTGCAAGATAAATTGTTCCTGTCTCCTCAGTTTCAATCCACAAGTGTTCTTACGTCTAAAATGAGCCTCTTATTTTTATTCAGAGAAATTACTAATAGATCTGTATTTAGTGTCATTTTGTTCATTACCCTGCATTGTTTCTGGAGATTTTTTCTGTTCCTTTCTTGTTCAAGCCACTTTTGGTTTCTCCTTTTCAGACAAAGAGTTCCCTTTGGTATTTCTTGTAGGGCTGATTTACTGACTTTTTTTTTTTTTTTTTTTTTTCCCCCTCTATGATTTGTAAGTCTGGGGAATGCCTCATCTTTCTTTCTATTCTGAGTGACAGGATTGCTGTATAACATATTTGTGGTTGTAGCATTCCCCACACTGCACTTTGAATATATCAAATCGTTGTCTTCTAGCTTGCCAAGTTTCTGTGGAAAAGTCTGCAGTTAGCATAAGACTCTTCCTTTGTAAACTAAGGACTTTAGTCTCGACAATTTATAGATTATTCTCTATTTTTAGATTTTGCAAGTTAAATTAAACTATGTCTTGTGTTGTCCTGCTTCTTTTATTTGTGAAGGGAGTTCCCTGTGACTCTGAATTGGATTTCTGTTGCTTCACCCAGATTAGGGAAGTTCTCACCTATGATTTCCTCCAAGAAATTTTTAGCCCTCTTTTCTCTCTCTTTTCTAGGGTTCCTACAACTTGCACGTTATTATAGTTAATGGAATCATTGATTTCCCTAAGTCCATTTTCATGTTCCATAATTCCTCATGTCTCTTTTGTTGAGTTTCCATATTTTCCATTACTTTGTCTTTTACTAATTTGTTCCTCTGGTTCTTCTAGCCTACTGTCCATTGCATCCAGTCTGCTTCCATTCTTTTCATCCCTTTTTTTTTTTTTTTCTGTAAACAGTTTTATCTCTGTAGTAATGGTCTCCTTGGTATATTCTATTCTTTTCTCAAGCTCAGTGAGCATGATGGTTGTTTCTTTAAATCTTCCATCATGCATGTTACATGTTTCTGTTTCACTTAGAATGTCTGGCCATGTTCCTTTCTTGTTTTTCACTTGGGATAAATTAAGTCTTCCATCTTTGCAATTGGCCTAAGTCTCTGTCTTATTCTCTGTATTAGAAAAGCCCATTATATTTCCTGCTCCTGAGAGTAATGGCTTCAAGAAGAAGACATCATGTAGTGCCCAAGGCCTGGTGCTTCAGGGAGTCTCAGGTATGTGTCTCATGTTCTCTGCTCTTGTGTTGTGGCTAGCCTCTGACCTTAGGGTAGTCATCTGCAGAAGCTCTCCTTGTCTGAATTGGGGAGAGTTTGATGTCTGGCCTAATATGATGAGGTTTAGCTTAGTGGGCTCTGGTCTGCCTGTGAAAGGAGATTTGACACCAACTCAAAAGAACTAATGCCCTCAAAATGCTATGGTCAAGAGACAGGATGTGGGCAGGGATTTATTCTAGCCCCCTAAGGGAGAGTCTTTTCTACTGGAACTGAGCAGGTTTGACTGAGAAAGGCAGTCAACCAGAATGCAAGGGTTGGGACTTTCTGTTTTCAAGTTAGGCACCCAACGTCATCAATGCCTTGTTTTAGCATGTAACTTGGTATTTATTCCGGTGGTAGGAGAGCCCAGTGTTTCTTTTTACCCTATAGAGGCATCTCTATGAACATTGCATATCAGGTATGCATTCTAGGAACAAATAATCTCTTCACTGTTTCTCCAGCTATTGCCTCTGATCATTGTTTCCTGGCATCTGCACCTGTTTGTTTACCCATGTTCTGTCCAGGGGCAACACATTGTTCTCCAGACTTTATGTCAGGCTATCCTATGGACCTTAAAACTCAGGGCTTTAAGCCTCTCTGGTTAAAAGAATTCATGTCACTCAGTCTCTCTCAGAAGGACACCCATAGACTTTGTGGAAACATTCTCCTTGTGGGTTTTCAGTATGCTCCTTTCTCCTGGACCTTTCTCTTTGGTCATGGATCCTTCCCCTCTGCAGCACCAACTATCCACTCCAGCTCTAAACCACATATTCACACTTGCTCCCATATCCCATGTGGCTTCTTCTCTCTTTAGCTGTGGAGTTTAATGTGTATGCTTCATGTTGATTTCTGTCATGTTTATGTTGATTTGATAATCTTCCAGTTGTGTTCATGTCTCAAAACAAGCCAGGGCTCCACTATTCGACCACCATCTGCCTGTCCTCCATATGCACCATGAAATTTTACTCAGCCAGAAGCAGGAATGAAATCTTGCCAGTTGCTACAGGTGGGATGGAGATAATGATAGTAATGCTAAGTGAAATCTATCAGTCACAAAAAGACAAATTGCATATGCCTTCATTCATTTATGGAATTTAAGAAACAAATGAAGAAAGGAAGAAAAAGAGATTAAAAAATAAACCAGACTCTTAAATAGGAGCACAAACCTGTGCCTGTCAGAAGGCATATTGGTGCATATGTGTGAACAAAATGGGATTAAATGTGACATTAGTTGCAGGAAGTGTGGCTAAAGGAATAATAAATTGAGTTACCTAAGCCACTGAAGCTATATATTTTTTTAAAAATGAGAGACTTTTTAATCCCTAGAAATTTCATTATCAGTCTTATGTTAACCAGAAGAAAAAAATTATGTAGATACACAAAAAATATGAAGCAAGTGGGGCATAGAACTGGAGGAAGTAAATCCACAAGAAAACAACAAACAAGAAAAAAATCACAAAAGTATCAATGTCAGAAACAAAATGAAACAGCTAATTCTTTACTTATCAATAATTTATTAAAGCGTTCAGGACTAAATTATATATTAGTAGAAACAGAGGGACTAAATAGATAAGAAAAGATAAATCCTACAACAAACAAACAAACAACAAAACTGGATCCAACAATAAGTAGCCCATAAGAGATTCACTTCAACTTTAAAGAGTTTGAAAGTGAAGGGATGGTAATGATAATTCATACAAAGGGCAAACAATAGAGAGCAGAAGTGGTTGTGCCTAGATCATATAGATAAATTTTAAGTCTAAATCAGTTACAAGACACAAGGAAGGTCCTTAGTCATGATAGAGTATCAATTCATCAAGAAGATTCAGTAATTGTAAACATAGGAAAACCAACATTGGAGTATCTAAATATTTGAAATATATTAACAGATTGAAGGGAAAAATAGACTGCAATAAAATAATGGTGGGGACTATGATATTCCACTTTCAGCACAGGACAAATCATCCAGATGGGAAGGTGGTAAGGAATAACAGCTCAAGAGCACTCTAGACCAACTGGGCTGAAGAGATACATGCATTAGATTGTGCCTGCCAGCACCAAAATAGAAGTTTGTCGCAAGTGCTGACATAACATTCTTTACTAGAGATCCTGACCGAGACCACAAATTGGGGCTTAACTAATTTAAAAAGATGCAAATCCTATTTTGTATATTTATTAATGCAAATGCATATAAACAAAGCAAAACAAAATATCACTTGCCAAAGGATAATTAAGCAATATATTAATAGATGGAAATCACAACACAATCCCGAAGAAGCAACAGATCAAAGAAGAAATAAAAAGGGAAATCAGAAAGTATCCTGAACAAAGGGATATAAAGAAACTTATGAGATGCTACCAAAACATTTCTATAAGGGAAGAATATGGGGATAAACGTATATATTAAGAAAACTTAAAAAGACCTAAAAAATCAACATAAATTGAAACAATAAGGAACTAGAACAAAACAAACAAACTAAATCCAAAGTTAGTAGAAAAAATGAAATAATGCATTATTGAATTAAAAATGAAATACAAACAAAACAATAGGAAAAGTCAGTAAAACTAACACTTATTTTTTTAAAAGATAAACATAACAAGGCTTTAGCTGGATATATCAAGGAGAAAAGAATACAGCTAAAATTATGAGAGAGGAGATCTTACATCTGATAGAATAGAAAAAAAGAAACCTAAAAGATCCCTATAAATAATTATTCCAGCAAACTCCAGCAAAATAACTGAGAGTAAAGATAATAATTGAGATAAAAGAGAATTAAATAACTGAGAGAAAAGAGAAACATACCACCTTCCAAGACAATGTCATGAAAAATACAAAAACTGAGCAATCTGGTAATGACTAAAAAAGTCAAAGTAGTAATCAAACACCTCCCAACACAAAACAAAGTCAGGATCAAATTGTTTCCCTGAAATGATTTCTAGAAATTTAGTGAGGGTAGTGTCCATTCTTCTCATCTATTCCAGAAAGGAAGGAGGAGGGAACACTCTAATGTACAAGGCCCTATGATTGAATTCAAATAAGGACATTATAAGAAAACATATATATATATACCATTTTAATAAAATAAAGATTAAAAAAACTCTTTCTTTCTTTCTTTCTTTCTTTCTTTCTTTCTTTCTTTCTTTCTTTCTTTCTTTCTTTCTTTCCTTCTTTCTTTCCTCCTTTCATTAATTCTCTACTTGTTAAAGGCCTGTATTTTTTGTTATGTTCAGTAAACGCACTTATCATACATCATAAGTTTTGGATATATTGTTCAGTGACAATAGTTGTGTATACCAACAAGTGCTCATCATAATATGTACTGCACCTCCTCAATACTCATTGTCTGGTTACCTCATTCCCCTCCAATCCCTTTACCTTCTGTAACCCTCAGCTTATTCCCCAGAGTCCTGAGTGTCTCCTGGTTTGTCTCTCTCTCTGACTTCTTCCCATTCAGTTTTCCCTTCCTTCTAGTAATGTCCATGTTATTCCTCATGTTCCACATATGAGTGAAACCATATGATAGTCTTTGTCTGCTGGACCCATTTCATTTAGCCTAACACCATCCAGTTCCATCCATGTCAGTGCAAATTGTGTGTGCAAATTCCTCCTGATGACTGAGGAATATTCTGTTGCATATATGGACCGCTACTTCTTTCTCCATTAGTCTTTGGAAGGGCACCTCAGCTCCTTCCAGAGTTTGGCTATAGTGGACATTGCAATCCCTTCAATATATGCAGTTTGCTTTCCTCTGAGTAAATCTGATTGGTAAACATGGCTATAACAATTACCAGGGATATGTAGAATAAACTAATTGTGATAAATAGTGCTGTCCAGTGCTCTTCCTTAAGGGTTAGCAATGCAGTGACAATGCAGAATGTCACTGTCCTTGAAGCCAGGCATTTGGAAAGGTGTTTAAGTTAAAATAAGGTATAGTGAGCCCTAATCCATTATGACTGGTGATTTAGAAGACTAGGAGATTAGGACACAGTCAACACAATGCATCCATCCACTACAAACTTTTCCTTTAAAAGTGACTTTCCTTCTCTTTTTCTTATAAAGGCCCATAGGGAATAGAAGCTAATAAAGGACTCTCTCAAACATACAATGACAATCCTTACAGATAGCTCATGATGCTCAGGAGTCCTTGCTCTTTACTTAGATCCTTAGGCATTGCAGTTGAAATAAGATTCCTATTTCTGGAGAAAAGTTGACCTAACGTATGAAACATTAAAGCTCATTTTTGTCCCTATGTATACAAATGGGTAGTGGAAAATAAACTAAAAAAGACACCTGAGTTCCTGATCAGGCTAACACTGCTCTCGTTCTGTCCTTACCAGAGGTTTCTACCTAATTCCCTAAGGTACAAAGGTCAGTGAGAGAATGACTGATGCTTCAGTGAAGCTTACTTCTATGAAGTCACAAAACTGTGAGGTCATGGCAACCACTCCTCCCTCAACCATTCCTAATCTTGACACTCGGTTGAATATTCATGGGTCAGCCAAGAGGATCGCAAGCCATCCAGAACCACTGTGTCCACCTAGGTATTTCACCCAGGCAGTTTTTCAAGCGTGTTGATATCACTTTTTTGATGGCCAAATTTGTAGCCTATGGTTGTGACTGTCACCACGACACATATGGACTCCTGATAAGCTCAAGAGTCCACAATTCTGTCTTACACACTACAAGTCAGAAAAGAGTCAGGACTACAAATCAATCTAAACTTAAGAACCCCACCCTAGGGACATGTACGTAGTCCTCAGTCCCAATCAGGTCACTTATTACCAGAAAAATTGCAGCCTGAAGAAAGATCACAGTTAACACCTGCAACCATGCCAAAGACATGCCTGGAGTCTTAAAAAAGCAAAGATACAAGTTCGTCTACCATCTCCAGAAGTTGTCCTAAGAAGACCTCCCAAGTTTCAAAGCTGACCAAGCACAAAAGGCAGACTCTACAGTGAAGAACATTAGACCAAGGCCTGACTCATTTGTTTGGAGCCAACAGTAGTAGCAAGTGCAGAGAGTTTTGGAGGAGAGCCACATCCAATGTGAAGCCATTTGAAGGGCTTTTGTGTCAGTTTCAAAAGTCACATGTATCTCTAAAAGGACCCATTGAAAAGGATTCAAATCTCCAAGAACAATGAGCGATCCCACAAGTGATGTAAGTTCTCTCTGCGGAACTGAATCAAGAAGTTGCAGCACAAGCCTGTCTTAAACTTCTAATTCCCATCCCCCAAATATTTTCATGCAACAACCTGCCATTCAAGATATGAATGAAGGGCATGTCCTAATGGAGCAGGAAGAGGATGAAAAATGTGAGTACAGGGGCACCTGGGTGGCTCAGTGGGTTAAAGCCTCTTCCTTTGGCTTGGGTCATGATCCCGGTGTCGTTGGATCGAGCCCAGCATTGGGCTCTCTGCTCAGCGGGGAGTCTGCTTCCTCCTCCTCTTTCTCTCTCTCTCTCTCTCTCTCCCTCTCTCTCTCTCTCTCTCTCCCTCTGCCTACTTGTGATTTGTCTGTCAAATGAATAAATAATATCTTATAAAAAAACAACATGTGAGAACAGAAAGTCATTGCAGCAGGAGGAACAGAGGAAGCTACAGGTTGGTGATGAGATGCAGGGAGATGAAGAAGAGAGTGAACAGGAGAGCTCAGAGCCAAGATCTGGCATTTTAGGATGGTTGGAGTTTCTCTACCTGCTGCACCCATGGGAAATAAATCAATATTAAATAAACTGCACTCTGTCCCCAATAGGTCCTTGTAATCTTTTTTAAAATGATGTGTATATATATTTGAGATGAACCATGAGAGACTGTGTATCTGAGGAACTAACTGAGGGTTTTGGAGGAGAGGAGGGTGGGAGGTTGGGTGAGCCTGTTTGTATATGGAGGGCACACGTTGCATGGAGCACTGGGTGTGTTGCATAAACAAAAAATTCTGTAATACTGAAAAGAATTAAAAACCAAGTAAAAATTAACACCCCCTCAAAGAAGGTGTATATATATGTATTTGACATAGAGAGACAGGGAGAGTACAAGAACTGTGGGAGCTGGAGAGGGAGAAGCAGACTTGACACTGAGCAAGAAACCCTATATGGAACTTGGTCTGATACTCCTGGGATCATGATCTGACTTGAAGGCTGCCACTTAACTGATGGAGCCACTGAGGTGCCCAATCTCTGTCATTTTAATGCCCCAGTGTTCTAGACCAGAACAACTGCTCTGTCATTGCTCACAAATTCAGGTGATATGAATTTTGGTTTGGTGGGGGGAGGTGATTTAGTCTATAAGAGGTGTTTTCACACTTGGCTCAGTTTGTAGACTTGGAGTCAGGGACTTGGCTATGTATAGACAATTCTCCCAAGCATATTTTGGTGATGAGATTATGTGAGCTCATATTTTCCAAAGTTTTTTGTTGTTGTTGTTTTATGCAAACCTTGTTAAATGTATAAAGAGAAGATAATACCAACTCAGGAGTCTGATTTTGAATTATGAACGTCTTCTTCCTAAGCCATTGACACATACAAGTTGAATTGAATGACTTTCCTTACATTTAACTGCCTGCCTAGTGTACAGTAACCACTCTGCCCTACCCAGATGCAGTAGAGTAAATCTAATGTCAGATACAATGCAAATATTTAGAGACGATATGATTAGAGAGGTCTGGGAATAAAGGAAGAGTGTGGGATAGTGGGGATAGGACATGGCTGATTGACAAAATTGGGAAAGAGATCTCTGAATCAGGATCAACAACTCCTCTGATAGTTCTGTTTGTTACAGGTAACAGCATACAGCAAACAGCAAACAGCATTCTTGTTGTCACTGGTATCAGTAGGGTCAGAGAGACCCTGCTGAATAGTTAGTTCACAATGACCCTCTTCTCTTGTCACCTACACACACTGGGGAAGGCCTAGACATGATGAGCTACTTGATCTGAAATCAGAGCCATTTCCAACCTTATGCCACAATGTCTACATGAGGTTTGTTTGTTTGTTCGTTTGCACCTCTTGGCCTACAGTCACTTCTTTCTTTAATTATAGAAATCTCACACTAAAGAAATAAATAGACATGCAAAAAATTCACTACCACTCCAAGAAATCTTTAAAAAGGCACTGTAAGCCTCTAGATAACAGTTTGGCCAAACTCCAACAGCCTGGAGGGAAGGGATGTGGAATCTTCAGATGCTTGCAAGTGGGGAGGGAGCACTGTACTATTGTAGAATCTAAAGTCTTTCACTTATGGGCATGATATAGATGTGGCAGCACATAAAGACAGGAAGCAGAACAAGGTACACTCAACAGGAAAGCCTTTGGCTCTCTAGTTCAAT
>ML098013.1:12468-35802 GCA_003697995.1 Taxidea taxus jeffersonii
GAGTTCTGTGAAGTGTGTAAACCTGGCGATTCACAGACCTGTACCCCTGGGGCTAAATATACATTATATGTTTATAAAAACATAAAAAAAAATTTAAAAAACATAAAACAAAGAAATCAAAAACAATAAATAAATGAAATAAAAGAATCTCTCATCATGACTGTGTTGACTTGAAGATGGAGGGTTAGATAAGGTAATAACCAGATCTGTATATTATATGATCCAATGTACCTGATGAGAGCATTGTTTCCCTTAGGATTTCGGGCTGCTCTGGGAGTCAAATACTTTAGCTTATTTTTTTCTCCCCCCTGAGGCAAATTCCTTAGTAGGGAGTCTAAAAACCTTAGTATCTACAACTAGGGGAATTTGAGCTTAATGCCAAGAACTCAAAGGAAAGTGGAAATCTGGAAAGTGATATATATGTAATTCATGTAACATGGCATATAGCTTTGGCTTATAATAAAAGGAAATGTATATCCAAAGATCCCATTAAAAGTCTGAATTTATTTAGGTGTCTGGAGTCCCAAATAAAATATTATTATAGTTAACACACACTGTAGGAGAAAACAACTTGGAAATTCATTAATTATGTGAATCATGACTTTCTAGTTTTTAGAGATTAGCCAGAATTCAATCTCAAGCCATGGTGACTGTATATCTTGGTTAATAGAGGTTCAGCCAATGTGTTCACCTATGTTTTGGTTAATTGAAGTCCAGACAATATTTTCACCTTTTGATATTTATGAGCAAAGCACTAGAGCTCTTATCATATTATTAGAAATAAAATAAACCATTAACTTCTCTAATTTTCTAAAGCCTCCAATGTGGCTATTCTAAGTGAGTGCCAATTCAATGAACATTGCTTTTTAGGGCACAATTATGAATTAAACATAGCTCTTGCCTTCAGGAGTCTCACAGTCTAGTGAGAGATGAGACATGTACAAAAAGAATTGCCAAGGTGGAAAGAAAGTGATCAATGTCATAAGAATGTGATAGAAAAGGCCTATAGGAGTTAAGGAAAAAGCAGATCACTTAGTTTTAGAGAGATGAAGTATAGGTATTGATGTGGGAAGCACGTATCAGTATAGACTTTTTGGCACAGTGGTATTTGAACTGAAATTTAAAGGGTAAGTAGATTTGCATACACGAAGCTTTTATTTATTCAGTTTTTAATGAGCACGTACCATGTATTAACCACAATGCTAGACTCTGAGACCATAATAATGAATCAAATAGATGTGATCTCTGTTCTCATGAAGCTTAGGGTTTTTTTTTCTTTTCTGAAGATTTTTGAGGAGAAAGGGAAGGCATGGGCAGAAGTATATTTTATTATGCATATGCAGGGAATATCAAATAATTCAGTTTGACTAGAGTGTAAGGTCCATGCAAGGCTCCAGTGGTTGTTTATTTGGGGCTTTATTCTATAAATGGTAGGGAAATATTGAAGGATTTTGAGGAAAACGATGATAATGGAGCACTTAAGGAAGAAGATGCTGGAAGCCTAGGACAGAGGGAGAGGTCACAGAAGGCCAACTTCTTTAGAGGCTATTGAAATACTTTTGGTAAATAGTAAGGGCTTAAACTAGGGTAGCATCAGTGGGACAGATCCAAGAGGTATCTAAAGAACTGGCAACCGATTAGATGTTGAGGGTATAAGGAAAAGAAGGGTACAAACCTGACACTGTTTTGGACTTGAATGATTGATGGACTGCAATGATACCATGGATATTCACAGCTGCTGCTCTGACACTTGATACAGTTCCATTATCTGTACTGTTGAATGGCTTAGAGAAGCCTTATATACAAGTAGCATCAAGTCATAAAGACAGAACAGGTAGGAAAACATGATTCTGAAAAAGAACTTATTCAGTGGTATAATGGTTATGGTAAGAAGGGCAAAGGTAGGCTCTCCATGTTGTGTTCTTTTTCTTTCCTTCTTTTTCCCTTTCCTATGTTTTTCTCTTTTCTTTTTAATAATACTGAAAAGCACTGAATGGCTGTTCAAAGAAACAAACTGACAAAGATTGAATGGACATTAAAATGTCCTCATTCAGTTTTGGACTCATACAGGAAAGAAAGGCATTTAGATGAAGTATAATTTATAGAAAAAGCTTTAATTAGTTCATAGCTAGAATGTCTCAAGTGTCTGGCTAATATTTTAAACCATATGTTTAAGAAGTTCTGGAACAATTATTACTCTCTAAAAGAACAGCAAATTCTCCTGTTTTATACTATTTTCCCAGGAGTCTCTCAAACTTCCAAACTGTGTGCAAATCTATCCCCTTTATGCTAAATACCTTTCTAGTCAAAGAACCATAAGTCTTCCCTTTTCAATACATTTAATTGCTAGGTACAGGGAACACTGAATGACTTTTTATTTTAGCTAATATTCTTTTGTTCTTGTGTTTGGAAAGGGAACCTGTTTTATGAATCTGCTCTATCTTATTCCTGTCCCTAACCCCTGGCAAATACCTTGTGTTATTGTCCTTCTGTTGTCCTACAAAACCTCAAATACCACAATAGGAATTAAAATACCCAAATACTATGAATTTTCACTTTAAATAGTTTTTGGGAACCCTTGGCATAGTAGCACAGTGGCCTAGACTTCCTAACAAAAATCAAGTAATGGAGTATTTATCCTGGCTAAACAACTGGTAGCACTTATGGCAGTGCTTGTGGGAGGGAGGAAAAGGAAATGAAAGGGGTCATGGATAAGGTCTCTCAGCAGAATTCAGTATAATGATAACAATTATAGCATTTGTTAGATATCAATGACCTTCAACTCCAGAGCATCTGGGATAAAAAGCTGACTTGCTGTGATCTTATAGTGTGTGGTACCTTTTTCAAAAGGACTTTCACTTTTTGTGTCCTTTATTCCATTATCTCCTTTCTACTCTACAAACAGCCTCAAGAATCCTATCAAAGAAAAATAGCAAACTTCCCGTTAATCTCTCTCCTTCAAGACTATCAACTACCTAGTTACCAAGTATAAAGTCCTCTTAATCCTTATCCTACTTAAATTCTCCAACTTTTCTACAATGAACACCTAGTCCTATTGCTTCCCACCACTCAGAAAATTTCTCAGTCCTCTTTTTTTCCCCTCTCAGTTCTCTGTATTAGCGATTGTCTTTATTAAGGCAGTATCTCCAGCATTCATTTGTATTCTCCCCACTACCAGGGTCAACTTATCCATTTCCATGGCTTTGACAATTTCCTACAAGCAGATGACTCTGCAGTTCCTTCTGAATCCCTGAACCACCTTCAGTCTATAAATGATATCTCACACACTAAACTCAGTATGGTCCCAACCAAGTATGTTCTCTAGCAAACTGATCCTTCCATCTAGATTGCCCCTTTCCTTATGTGTACTACATCGTCCCAGTCTCTAAGACTAGAAACACCAGAAGCATCTTGTATTAGTCTCTCTCACCCTAATATCCAGTCAGGCACAGAAGTTGGTCACTGCTGAACCTATGTTTTATACCAGTAGAGATTGCTTCCTAAACTGCCTTCTTTGACCCACTTCAAAAATTTTTGTTCCTCTTAATTCTAAAACTAGTATGGGCTTCAAAATTCTCAGGAGCAGACTCAAATGTAATGTTGAAACCTCTTCACAATCCCTCCAGCCATGCTGCACTGGATTTTTCACTGGAGCTTGCCAATGATAAACAAACATATAACTTCCTTAAATCTCCTTCTCTCATTAAAATAATTTGTATTATCTATGCTCCCACAGCAATTTGCTCATACTCCTATTATGGCCTTTATTTCATTCTGCCTTTTACTAAAGTTAGTTGTCTGTGTCCTTGACTAAAGTATGTTTCCTGAAGACAACAACCGTCTCATTCATCTCTGGGCCTTTACACAAAGCGATTGTTCAATGAACTAATGTGTAGTGTCAACTCTCAGTGAATTAAACAAATGAAAAGAAATATTTGATCAGGTAATGGAAAATCACAACTAATTTCCTCATCCAGGTGAGAACATAGCCTTCATCACTGTCCTGGAAACTGAGGGCCTGCCTAAGGTCAGCATTGAGGACAACCTCTCCTAACTACAGATGATTGGAAGTTGATTTTAGAGGAGTGCTTTCGGGAGCTGATGACTGATTGAAGACAAGGAGAAAGGTTTTTCCTCCAAGGTCAAGCTTCTAATAAGTGCAATGTACACTGAGGGATTTGGCTATACTAAAATTATGCTAATATGTTTTATACATGGGCCTCCAGCATCCAAGAACCACCTCCCTAAACAATTTAAGAAGTGTAAATATCGAGGCAGAGTTGTAAATGTGGAACTTAGTTGTAATGTGCCAACCTCGTTATTATCAAATGTCATACGGTGTAAGTCAGGGCAGTTATGCTGCCTGCTTTTTATTACGTTTATTTTACTTTTTATTTATTTAGTTATTTTTTTAAAGAATTTTATTTATTTATTTGACAGTGAGAGAGGGAAAACAAGCAGGAGGAGCGGAAGAGAGAGAAGCAGGCTTCCCACTGAGCAGGGAGCCCGATGCGGGGCTCGATCCCAGGACCCTGCTATTATGACCTGAGCTGAAGGCAGACGCTTAATGACTAAGCCACCCAGGTGCCCCTTATTTTACTTTTTAAAAGTGCGGTATATCCTTGTAAGTGTCTACTCTTCTGCTCTGCCTAAGAACCTACCCTGTCTATGTGTTCTGGAGTCACAGATCACAGGAACTTTAGAGTCAAGGGATTAATGGGCATCCTTGTAGCAAAGGGATTCATGGGTCATTTGCTTCACCCACTGATACTATTTCCTTCACATTAGGCTTCACTGTGTGCTTCAATAATTCAAGTTGTAGGACCTTATGTATTTATCCATACAAGAAATTTTACAATCTAAAATACAGAATTGTTGCTTCCTCCTCCCTCCCACCACCTGAGCATGCAGATATGTGTATGTGCCTGTCACATAGAAGCTGACAATTTTGCAAAAACCTTCAAACTCTTGATTGCCAGTTTAGTGTGATACATCCCAGACCCACCTACTAAGTGGTCCCTTGGCAGATAAAGTGAGGGGAAGTAGCTCTGATTTTTCTGGTTTGGATCAGAAAGTCAGCCACTACACCCAGCCCATAACTGCCATTTCCAGGTTATCTCTTTCTCTTTACCTCCTTATTGATTCTCACTATATTTCATCAACCACCCAAAACAGGAAAGGCAGATGACTTTCTTATTCTATATTATATATAAGCATTTTGTGACAACAGTTTTCTTTTCTTACAAAGGAGCCCATCTAGTCTATCTACAGACTTCCTCAGGCTTCCCTAGTATTAGGCAAGAAATCTGCCAGGCTGCAGCAGTCTGTTAGTGAGTGAATCTGTTTTTAAGGATTTTGAAAAGTGCCACTGCTTTCAAAGTTTCCTTAAAAGAGAAGGACCAAAAAGAAAAAAAAAATTAGTAGTTAATCTTTGCACCTAAAATGTTCTTTGGGGACATTATTTCCCCTAATCATAGCATCCCCCTACCTTTTTGCTTTATGACCCAACAACCATGTCAACAACAAGCTATTTATTTGTTCATTAATTATTCCACAAATAACCAATGAGCAAATACTGTGTGACAGGCATTACATAATAGTGGGCAAAAATATACATGATTCAGATCTTCATGAGCTTACAGTCAAGTGCAGAATGCCAATAATAAACTAATCTATATATGATTACAATTGAGTGAAGTGTCTGAGAAGGAAATAATATAAATACCATAGGAGAAAATAATGGTATATATGTGTGTGGTGGAGAGGAGCCATAAATTAGACTGGGTGGACAAGAACCACCTCTCCAAAGAAGTGATATTTAATTGGAGACCTAAAGAATGAGTAGAACTTAACCAGGTGAAAGTGAGCATTTGTGTAGAGTAAATATAAGGGAAACAAAACACATGCTATGGAGTAATGTATTAGTCATCTTTAGATAGGTTGTGCTATTATTACAAATAATAAAACCTCAATTACCACACCAAAAGTCCATGTGGCAACTACAGGTCATCTGTGGTTCAGTTTTGTGTTTTTTTTTAACTTTAACATCTTAATTTAATTTTTTTCAGTGTTCCAAGATTCATTGTTTATGCACCACACCCAGTGTTCCATGCAATACGTGCCCTCCTTAATACCCACCAACAGGCTAACCCATCCCCCCCACATCCCTCCCATCCAAAACCCTCAATTTGTTTCTCAGAGTCCACAGCCTCTTATTGTTCATCTCCCCCTCCGATTTCCCCCACTTCACTTTTCCTTTCCTTCTCCTAATCTCCTCCATGTTATTCCTTATGCTCTACAAGAAAGTGAAACCATATGATAAATGACTTTCTCTGCTTGACTTATTTTACTCTCTTTGCTTGACTTATTTTCTCCTTTCTCCACATCCTCTCCAACACTTGTTGTTTCCTGTCCTGTTGATTTTGGCTATTCTAACTGGTGTTAGGTGATATCTCAATGTGGTTTTAATTTGAATTTCCCTGATGGCTAGTGATGATGAACATTTTTCATGTGTCTGTTAGCCATTTGTATGTCTTCTTTGGAGAAGTGTCTGTTCATGTCTTCTGCCCAATTTTCTGATAAGATTATCTCTTTTTTGGAATTTGAGGATTTCTTTATAGATCTTGGATATCAGCCCTTTGTCTGTAGTGTCATTTGTGAATATCTTCTCCCACTCCCTAGGTTGTCTCTTTGTTTTGTTGACTGTTTCATTTGCTGTGCAAAAGCTTTTGATCTTGATGAAGTCCCAAAAGTTTATTTTCACTTTTGTTTCCTTTGCCTTTGGAGACATATATTGAAAGAAGTTGCTGTGGCCAATGTCGAAGAGGTTATTGCCTATGTTCTCCTCTAGGATTTTGATAGATTCCTGCCTCATGTTGAGGTCTTTTATCCATTTCGAGTTTATCTTTGTGTATGGTATAAGAGAATGGTCGAGTTTCATTCTTCTATACATAGCTGTCCAATTTTCCCAGCACCATTTATTGAAGAGACTGTCTTTTTCCCACCGTATATTTTTTCCTGCTTTGTTGAAGATTATTTGACCATAGAGTTGAGGGTCCATATCTGGACTCTCTACTTGGTTCTATTGGTCTATGAGTCTGTTTTTGTACCAGTATCATGCTGCCTTGGTGATCACAGATTTATAGTAACGCTTGAAATCAGGCAACGTGATAATCTCAGCTTTGTTTCTATTTTTGAACATTTCCTTAGCAATTCAGGGTCTTTTCTGGTTCCATACAAATTTTAGGATTGTTTGTTCCAGCCCTTTGAAGAATGCTGGTGGAATTTTGATCACGGTGGCATTGTAAGTATAGATTGCTCTAGGCAGTATAGACATTTTAACAATATTTATTCTTCTGATACCTGAGCATGGGATGTTTTTCCATCTTTCTGTGTCTTCAATTTCTTTCATGAGTGTTGTAATTCCTTGAGTACAGATTCTTTACCTCTTTGGTTAGGTTTATTCCAAGGTACCTTATGGTTCTTGGTTCTATAGTAAATGGAATTGATTCTCTAATTTCCCTTTCTACATTTTCATTGCTAGTGTATAGGAAAGCAATTGATTTTTGTGCATTGATTTTGTATGCTGCCACATTACTGAATTTCTGTATGAGTTCTAGTAGTTTGGAGGTGGAGTTTTTTGGGTCATCCATATAAAGTATCATGTTATCGGCAAAGAGGGAGAGTTTGACTTCTTCACTGCCAATTTGAATACCTTTTATTCCTTTTGTTGTCTGACTGCAGTTGCTAGGACTTCTAGTACTATACTGAATAATGTTGGGGAGAATGGGCATCCTTGTCGTGTTCCTGATCTCAATGGGAAGGTTGCCATTTTTTCCCCATTGAGGATGATATTTGCTGTGGGTTTTTCATAGATAGATTTTATGAAGTTGAGGAATGTTCCCTCTATCCCTATACTTTGAAGAGTTTTAATCAGGAATGGATGTTGGATTTTCTCAAATGCTTTTTCTGCATCAATTGAGAGGACCATGTGGTTCTTCTCTCTTCTCTTATTGATTTGTTCTATCACATTGATTGATTTGCAAATGTTGAACCACCCTTGTATCCCAGGGATAATCCCATCTGGTCATGGTGGATAATCTTTTTAATGTATTGTTGGATCCTCTTAGCTAGGATCTTGTTGAGAATCTTGGCATCCATATTCATCAGGGATATTGGTCTGAAATTCTCCTTTTTGGTGGGGTCTTTGCCTGCTTTGGGGATCAGGGTAATGCTGGCTTCATAGAAAGAGTCTGGAAGTTTTCCCTGTGTTTCTATTTTTTGAAACCGCTTTAGGAGAATAGGTATTATTTCTTCTCTGAATGTTTGGTACAGTTCCCCAGGGAATCTGTCAGGTCATGGATTCTTGTTTTTTGGGAGGTATTTGGCCACTGCTTCAATCTCATTACTAGATATTGGTCTATTCAATATAGACCAATTTCTTGTCAATTTCTTCCTGTTTCTGTCTTGGAAGTTTATAGGGTTCCAGGAATATATCCATTTCTTTCAGGTTGCTTATCTTATTGGCATATAACTGTTGATATTAATTTCTGATTATTATTTCTATTTCCTTGGTGTAGGTCGTGATCTCTCCCCTTTCATTCATAATTTTATTAATCTGGGTCTTCTGTCCTTTCTTTTGGATTTTTGTTTGGCCATTGGCTTATCTATCTTATTGATTCTTTCAAAGAACCAACTTCTAGTTTCATTGATGTGTTCTACTGTATCTCTAGTTTCTAACTCATTGATCTCTGCTCCAATCTTAATTATTTTCCTTCTTGTGCATGGGGTTGGCTTAATTTGTTTTTGATTTTCCAGTTCTTTAAGGTGTAAAGAGAGTTGGTGCATTCAGGATTTTTCAATTTTTTTGAGTGAGTCTTTGGATGGCTTATGTATTTCCCCCTTAGGACCGCCTTTGCCATATCCCATGGGTTTTGGACTGCTGTGTCTTCATTCTCATCAGTTTCCATGAATTGTTTAAGCTCTTCTTTGATTTCCTGGTAGATCCAAACATTCTTTTTTTTAATATTTTATTTATTTATTAGAGAGAGAGAGCGAGCACAGGCAGACAGAGAGGCAGGCAGAGGCAGAGGGAGAAGCAGGCTCCCTGCTGAGCAAGGAGCCTGATGTGGGACTCGATCCCAGGATGCTGGGATCATGACCTGAGCTGAAGGCAGCCGCTTAATCAACTGAGCCACCCAGGCGTCCCAGATCCAAACATTCTTGAGCAGGGTGGTCTTTAGCTTTCAAGTGTTTGAATTCCTTCCAAGCATTTTCTTGTGGTTGAGTTCCATTTTTAAAGCACTGTGATCTGAGAATAGATAGGGAGTAATCTGAATCTTGTGGTATCGGTTGAGCTGTAATTTGTGGCCTAGTGTATATTCTATTCTGGAGAATGTTCCATGTGTGCTCGAGACGAATGGATATTCTTTTGTTTTAGGGTGGGATGTTTGTATATATCTATGAGGTCCATCTAGTACAATGAGTCATTCAAAGTTCTTGTTTCTTTGTTGACTTTCTGCTTAGATGATCTGTCTATTGCTGAGTGTGGTGTGTTCAGGTCCCCTAAAAATAATGTATTCATATCAATATGACTATTTTAACAGTTGGCATATGTAATTGACTGCTTCCATGTTGGGGGCATAAATATTTACAATTATTAGATCCTCTTGTTGTATAGACCCTTTAAGGATGATGTAGTGTCCTTCTGTATCTCTGACTATAGTCTTTAGTTTAAAATCTAATTTATCTGATATGCGAATCATTATCCCAGCTTTCTTTTGAGGCCCATTGGCATGAAAGATGGTTCTCCATTCCTTCACTTTCAGTCTGGATGTATTTTTAGGTTCCAAATGTGTCCCTTGTAGATAGTGTTTGGATAGGTCCTGTTCTTTTATACAGTCTGCAATCCTGTGCCTTTTTATGGGAGCATTTAGGCCATTCATGTTGGGAGTGATTATTGAAATATAAGTTTTTATTGACATCATGTTGCCTGTGAAGTCCTTGTTTCTATACACTGTCTCTGTAACTTTCTGTTCTATGTCACTCTTGGGTTCTTTCTTCTTTTATAGAAACCCCTTTGTATTTCTTATAGGGCTGTCTTGGTGGTCACATAATCTTTTAAACCTTGCCGGTCTTGGAAGCTCTATATCTCTCCATCCATTCTGAATGTCAGCCTTGCTCGATAAACTATTCTTGGCTGCATGTTCTTCTCATCTAGTGCCCTGAATATGTCTTGCCAGCCTCTTCTGGTTTGCCAGGTTTCTGTGGACAGATCTGACATTATTTTGATGCTCCTTCCTCTGTACATAAGGAATATCTTCCCCCAGCTGCCTTTAAGACATCTTGTCTGAAATTATGATTCATGGATCTCACAATTAAGTGTCTGGATATCTTTCTAGACTCGTTGATCTTGGGGGGTATCCCTTCTGCCTTTAGGACCTGAACGCTCGTTCCATTCCCCGGATAGGGAATATTTCATCCAGTATTTGTTCAACTATATCTTCTAGTCTTCTCTCTTTCTCCATCCCCTCAGGGATCCCAATAGTTCTGACATTGGAATGTTTCATGGTGTCATTTATTTCCTTAATTCTGTTTCCATGGCTTCTAAGTTGTTTGTTCCAGGCCTCTTCCTGGTCTTGCTTTTCTATTAGTTTGTCTTCTAGATCACTAATTCAATCTTCTGCCTCAGTTGCCCTAGCTGTTAGAGTATTTCAATTAGATTGGATCTCATTAGTAGCATATTTTACTTCTGCCAGATCAACTTTCACTTCTGCCCTTAGAGATTCTGTGTTGCCACTAATTGTCTTCTCCAACCTAGCGGTTGCCTGCACAATTTTTACCTTGAATTCCATTTCCAACATATTGTTTATGTCTATATCCAATAGTTCTGTGGCAGAGGTCACAGTCTCTGAATTTTTCCTCTGTTGGGTGTTCCTCCTCCTAGTCATTTTGGTGAGAGGTGGTTGAGGGGATGTATAGATGAATATATCAACCATGATTCAGTCAAGGTACACCTTGGAAAGTTTTGGAGCAATTGGGAGTCACCACCAAAAAGAAAGAAGAAAGAAAAAAAGAAAGAGAAAAAGAGAGGGAAAAAAGAGAAAAAATCCAGCCAAAATGAGTCCCAAAATTAAGATTTATAAGGTACATAAACCAAAAATGAACCAAAAGAAAGACTGACAAAAGTAAAAGACAAGAAATAAAATAAAAGAAAAGCCCAGTCAAAATGAACCCCAAGAATAAGACTTATATAGTACAAAACCAGAAAGAAATACACAGAAACACTGACAGAAGAGTAATATAGGAAGGTGGTTATAAACTTTTGATGTGAGCAAGGAAGGTTATTTCAGTACTTCCTGGTTGTATCTTGTTGTTTTTGTTAAAGGACTCAACTTTCCAAAAGACACAGGGAAATTAAAACTGGCTTATATATAGGGGTAGTATTGAGTAGGGGAAAAAGGATTACCTTGAAGCTTATATCTATCTATATATCTATATATCTATATCTATATCTATATCTATATCTATATCTATCTATCTATCTATATGAAAGAAAGAAAAAGAAACCCAGGTATATGTGTGAAAAAAGTTCAAGTTAAAAAGTTATTATGTAATATGTTGTATTACATATCTAGTTGTAATGGTGAGTAGGTTAAAAAAAGAAAAGAAGAAGAATTATGAGAACTAATTAAAAAAGAATTGTATATATGAAATATATAGGTTTTGGGGCAATACTGGGGGTTTAATATATTGTTTTCCCCTGATGTTGGAGATTTACAGTTTTATGGGGACCCTGTAGTTATTGTCCTCTTGTTCTTTGGGCTTGTCTTCTGGGGGAGGGGTCTGCCCTGTTGTTTTTCAGTCAGTCTTGCTTGGGCTGAGTCAACCTGCCCTCTAGCAAGAGGCTGGACTCTGTGGAAACCGGTTTTTCAGGTTTTTGTTCCCTGGAGGTTTTTGTTTTGGTGCAGCTTTTTGCCACTTTTCAGAGGGCTAGTGCAAAAGTAAATTGTCCATACCCAGTCCTTGGCCTCAGAAAGAAGCTTTGGCTGACTCCCCCCTGGATGGTCCAGAACATACAGACTACCCTTTTACAATCTCTGCTGAATACCACACTTTCTACAGCAGTGTGCACTCCCAGCCACCATCTCAGTGGTCGCCTGAGACCCCCCCACTTGTCTCTGCACCCCTGTGCCACTAAAACCTCAAGAGATATTGGTGCAGGGGAGCACAATCCTGGCGGCTATCAGGATGCCTGTCAGGACTGCCATCTGGGGTCCATGCCCATGACCCAGCAGAGATGCAGATCTAAGAAGTCTGCAGTCCTAGAGACCACCGGTCTATGCCCACACCAGTGTCTCTCAGCAGTGGGCAGGTGTGCGCCCAGCCCAGTGGAAAACCGTGGGCCCAAGGGAATTGGAGCCCCTGCCAGATTCTCTCAAGCATGGGTGGTTGCCAGCTATGACTGTCCTGGGACTGTGTGCTTAGGACTGTGCCCATGGTCACCTAATTCTACCAGTTGCCCCTTAAGACCTTTTGCTCTTTTTGAGTGCTTTTAACAAGACTCCAAGTTAATGCTGGTCCCCAAGCACAGGGCACTTTCATATTGGGGTTTTACTTTCCAATGGGTCACTTCTGATGGCTCCCTCCCACTTCTGCTTATCCTTCGATATCAGTCTGAGCATTCCCACTCCACTTTACCTCTCCACAGATGATCTCCTGTCCCCATACAGATCCAGAAGTGTATAATCTTACATCTCAGGCTGATTTCATGGGTGTTCAGAGTGTTCTGGTAGATATTTAGCTTACTTCAGGGGAGCAGTTGAAACAGGGTCTCCTACTTTTCCACCATCTTTCTCCTCCTCCTGAGCCCTTATGTAGTTCAGTTTTATATACCTTCTTCATTCAAGGATCATAGCTGAAGGAGGAGCTTTTATTTGGGACCTGCCATTCTTACCTCAGAGGGAAAAGAACAAAAAATTCTGAACCATGCCATGGCTCTTAAAGTTTCTGACCATACATGGTGAATGTCACTTTGGCTTGCATTCCATTGGCCAAAGAAAGTTCTGTGACCAAGCCCATATTAATTTATGGCAGGGTTTATGGCAGGAAGCAGGGATGTGCTCTCTAATAGGGAGGAAAAATTAATACCTGGAAATAATAATGCAATCTACCACAGCCTTTGTCTGACTTCCACCTATCCCTTTAATAGACATTAATTTCCCAGGGTCTCAGTTTCCTCATCTCTAAAAATGTTATTTAAAATAACTGAAGAGATTCGCAGATGAGTTTTCCAGGGTTGCATCTGGCCTTCAAGTAGGTAGCAAGTTGGGGGAATAAAAATTGTATAATCTAGACTCTAAGTTTTCTCTACATTTTCCTTTGGTATTTTATTTCAATTACAGTAATAGAAAACAAATTTTGGCATGCTACCTTGGCCACTAAGTAGCTGTGCTACCTTGGGCAAGTTACTTAAACTCTTTGGGCCTTAGGGTATTGTAAGAATTATATAAGATAACATGTGAGAACATTTTGTGTATTATAATGCCATACAAATACTAATCAGTATATTTATCTCACTGCCATTATCACCTCTACTAAGCCTCATTAGTTTCTCTCATATCCTTAATACCACATTTCAGCTAGGCTCTTCAGTCTCACCATGTCAAAACTCAGAATTATCTTCTTTCCCAGGCAATTCCTATCCAGCTCCTACTCCAGGCTTCATTGTGTTTATCACTGGCACTGATGTGCTTCTTATCACCAGGTTTATGAAACTTCATTTTGTTTTTGACATCCACACCTCCATTCAGTTCTATCAATTTTCCTTCACAGTGTAGTACACATGGATCTCCCTGATTTCAAAGCAACCACCCACAGCCAGACCCCTGTATCCCACTCCTTGATTACTGTAATAACTGCTCTTTCTGCCTATACTTTTCACCCCTGTCCAAAGCAGCCACTTGATTATCTGATTCCCATACTCAAATCCCCACTGTGGCTCACCAGTGAATACAAAATTAAAATCCAAATTCTTCAGCTCAGTAGCCAATACCCTCCAAAATTTGGCCTAGCTCACTTTTTCCAAATTTCCCTTTCACTTTTTTTTAAAGATGTAATTACTTATCTGACAGAGAGAGATAGTGAAAGAAGGAACATAAGCAGGGGGAGTGGGAGAGGGAGAAGTAGGCTTCCCGCTGAGCAGGGAGCATGACACAGGACTCAATCCTAGGACCCTGGGATCATGACCTGAGCCAAAGGCAGAGACTTAATGACAGAGCCACTCAGGTGCATCTATTTGTCTTTTTGTTTTTTTTTTTCTTAACCCCCCCCCTTTCACTCTTACCTATATACTTCTGCTGCAGCCATCACAACCTAACTCACCATTCTCTAAAAATCTCAATTATCTAGAACAACACTGGCCAGTACAAATATAATGCAATCCGCAGATGCAATTTTAAATATCTAGCAGCTGCATTTAAAAAAGTAAACAGGGACGCCTGGGTGGCTCAGTTGGTTAAGCGGCTGCCTTCGACTCAGGTCATGATCCCAGCGTCCTGGGATCGAGTCCCATATCGGGCTCCTTGCTTGGCAGGGAGCCTGCTTCTCCCTCTGCCTCTGCTTCTGTCTGCCTGTGCGCTCTCTCTCTCTCTCTCTCTAACTAATAAATAAATAAAATCTTAAAAAAAAATAAAAAAATAAAAAAGTAAACAGAAACAAGTAAAAACAAGTGACATTAAGTTTAATATATTTAATTTAACCCGGTATATCTAAAATATTATCCTTTAAACATGTAAACAATATAAAAGTTATTAATGAAGCACCTTATATTCTTTTTCATACTATTTTTTCAGAAGCCCATGAGCATTTTACACGCTCAGCACACCTAAATTTGTACGCATTAGCCACATTTCCAATGCTCAGTAGCCATATGTGGCTAATGGTTACTGTATTAGATGGCACAGATCTAGCCCCCACCCTGTGACTCAATGCAATCTTTGTCCTCTGCTTGAAATACTTCCCAAACTATCACCTGTAGAGATGCTACCTTCCAAAGACACAGCTTTATAGTCCACATGCTCTAAGAAGTCTTCAAAGATTCTCTCACCTGAAATTCATCTTTTCCCTCTCCTATGCAATCATACACAAGGTTTTGTTATATATCTCTAAATGTAGGTAATATATTCATTTGTTTCAAAACTCAGGGAGTACCAAAGAATATATATATATATATATAATCTTCCTGCCAGCCACCCTGATCATCTCCCATGGAGGGAAGCATTATTATCGGACTTTTGTGTATCCTTGCAGATAAAACTTATACATATATAAATACATATGCAAGCTTACATTTCACATTCAAGGACCTTCGCAGTCTGACCCAACTTTCCCTTCTAGAGTAATCTTTACTCCCCAGAGACACACATTTTGCTTTAACCAACAAGTGTCTTCACTGGAACTTTGCCACAAGTTAGTATGTATGGTTGCTTCTGTGTGTGTGTGTATGTCTGTGTGTATTTAATTTCACTATTTTCCTCAGGTCATAAACCTCTGAAACAGAGGTTATATCTAAGGGCCTTATTTATCCCAGGTCAACATCTAAAACTTGATGATGATGGATTTGGAAATGTCTTTCTTCAGGCCTCATTCTCTCCCTTCCTTTTGCTTTGGCCTGGACTGCCCCATGCTGGATGAAAACTGCCCAAATTCCACTTTTCCTTTTGGCAGAAACAGAAGACAATTTGTTTCTCTCACGTATTTTTATTTTTAAATCATTCTTCCTTCATTCAAATGATTCTCAAGCCAGAGAAGTTGTAGACCGAAACAGTAACAAGGGTCAAAGCAAAAATAAACATTGTTCCTGCCAAGGAGTTTTTCTTCCTTTTTCATGCTTTCATCTAGAATTGCATTTAATTACATATAAAATCACCAAATTTCTTAAGTCTCAGACAATTGAAGCTGCTTTTAGAGTCACCTTAAAAGCACACACACCCTCACAGACACACCAAGTACCAGCACACTCTGTGGCCCATTCAGATGGACACATAAAACTAAGCATCGCCACAACTAAATGCAAAGTGGAGTCCTGTATAGGATCCTATGAGAGAAAAGGACATTGGATAAATATTAAGGAAATCTGAATCAAGTATGGATTTTAGTTCATAATAATGTGTCGATATTGTTTCACAAATTAGGACAAATGTACCACACTAATGTCAGAAGTTAATAATAGGAGAAATTAGGTGTGGTATATGGAAACTCTGTACCATCATCACAATTTCTCTGGAACCCTAGAACAATTCTAAAAATGAAAATTTACTTTTTAAAAATAATAATTGATAAAGAGAGGGACTTAAAAGCAAATGCAATGGGCATGGGCCTTACCTGGCTTCTGATTTGAACAAACAAGCCACAAAAAGACATTTTAAAAAACTTTTATTATTTATTTGACACACACACACACACAGATCACAAGTAAGCAGAGCAGCAGGCAGAGAGAGAGAGGGAAGCAGGCTCCCTGATGAGCAGAGAGTCCAATGTAGACCCTGAGATCATGACCTGAGCTGAAAGCAGAGGCTTAACCCACTGAGCCACCCAGGCACCCCCATAAAAAGACATTTTTGAGAATCAGGGAAAATTGCTCACAGAGTGGGTATTAGATAATAACAGGGAACTATTGTTAATTTTGGGGGTGTAATAGTGTTACTGTGGTTATGTGTCAGGAAATTAAAATATTTCAACTATTAGAGAAACATTCTGAAGCATGTACAGATGAAATAATGTTACGTTTTGGATTTTCTTTAAATACTCAGTCATAAATGGAGGGAGGAAGAGATGAAATGAGAACAACAAGATCTTTTCTTTCTCCCCTGGGGACAAATGTGGTCATAAAAAAAAAGAGATCCCTCAAAAGCAGATATTGCATTACCTTGTCTGGCTAACACTTTAATAAAACCCAGAAGTACTTAAAGAGATCAGCTCAAAGAGGAAAGGCATAGCAATAGCTACCACTTATTGAGCATTCTTAGCAGGTGCTATTCTGAGTTTTTACACTTTTTAATTTATTTTCTGTTATGTTATGTTAGTCACCATACAGTACATTCTTTATTTCATTTAATCTTAACAACCACCCTGAGATAGGTTCTGTTATTCAAATTTTACTAAAGCAGTAACCTGAGGCTCAGGGAGGAAAAGTAGCATGATCAAAATCTCTATTAGGAAATTATACAGGCAGAACTTTAACCTGGGAACATGACTACAGAACAGATGGTCCTAACTTCTAGGCATATTTTCTCCTATAACTTGGAAAGCAACTGCCTTTTTGGTGTGTACTGCTTGAAACCCATCTATTTGAACATCTGGAGAGCATGAGTGCAATCATCCTCATGTCTGCCTTCCTTTTGTTTCCTTTGCCCTTCACTTGGGCAGTTCAGTTCAGATAGAACTGTGCTACTTTTCCATTGAGTCTCTTCATACTTTCATTGCAACTAGCCAAAGCGGGCTCTTTATCTAGACTCTGTATCTAGAATGTTCCTTGTGACTCAAAATATTCTCCATTGACAAGCAGCATCAGCATCCCTAGGGAAATTGTTAGAAATGAAGCATCTTGGGCATTACTTCAGGATAATGAATCAGAATCTGCATTTTAAAAGATTCTCAAGTGATTTATATGCACATTAAAGCTTGAGATGCATGGCTTTCCATCTGCTGGAGTACTCCTTTACTGATTCCTTACTGGAGTGTTCCAGAAACAGATGACTAAAATCTATGGCTTGAAAGAAAGGGAATCATTTAAGCTTCTCCCTGTTCTCTGGTGTTAAGGAGCTCCAGAGTCAGTCAGAGGCTAGCCTAAGAATAGATATTGCTTTCTTTAGAGTAAAAAATATGTTGGAAAAATGAAAACACAGCCACACGCTAGCCCTCATCTTCTTCTCATATTTCATTCATGTTCTCCTGGTATTTCACACTGCCAAAACACAGACACTTTCATTTATATAATAAGGAAAATTTTAATTAAATGCATCAGAACCTTTGAGCATATATAATCCCTTACAAATTAAGTTTACCTATATTTACAAGCCTCCATTTATTTGATAGTGACAACAGGATAAAAAGAAAACTGCCTCTAAAGGCATATGGTGGAATGATTAAGCTAATTTACAATAATTGCTTTAATCTTGGTATACTAAATTGTAGAGTTTAACTCTTTCAGTTCTCTTGGTATAAAGTAAAGGCAAAATATATCACCATGCTCTATCTTGTACCTCTGAATCACAGTGGAAACTCTGACCTATAGTGTGAACCCATGATCTGTATTATCCATGCAATAGACAGGGAGATATCCAGAAGCAGTTCCTCATTTCACCTCAAACCTGTGTCTCTACTCACTTGTTTGCTTTTAAGATAGAAAGCCCCATGCTCAGAAGCAAAAGCATTATAAACTATTAATTTCTTAACCTTAATAAATTGACCAGACCAGAACTTAATTGAGGAAGGCATTCAGGAAAAAGCCATAGGACAATGTTATATAAAGGAGAAGAGGGAATTGGTGGAAACGTGGGCAGCTGGGAAGGCCAAGAGAGGGCCCAGAATAGGAAGAAGGTGGTTGAGATCTACAGAGATCACCGTTGCTTACTTCCTGGTATGGTTCAGAAGAGTCCTACTGGCTGCCAACTCTAACTTTGCTGTAGATTCACCCCTATACCATCCCAAAAAGCAGATAGAATAGGGAGGTCAGTGGTATTTAAGGTGTTGTGAAATATTTCTTTATGCTTCTGGCACTCCTGACCACCCCAGCCTGCCTTGAGGTTTCCCATTTCTCTCCTTGATGGGATTGGCTAGGTCAGGCCTGGTTTTGCTTTATGAATGACTCAGGTCTGAGCCACTGATCAAGAGGAGGGGACCCTAGTGACAGGTGTAACTCTTTTGAGTCAGAAGAATGGAATTGCACTGTAAGGGATCATTAGCATTCTAAGACATTTGGCTGAGAGTTACTTCCCCATTATTTTTCTTGTAGAAAAACCACACTAATCATCTTTTGCCCTCAGTGAGCTCTGCTCCACCAGTGATTTCAGTCTCTAAGTTTCCTGAAAGGCTCTGCTAGATGTGACCAATAGTTTTCATCACCTGATATCTGGTATATGGCTTCAAACAACAGGAGATGATGATCAGTGTATGCACATGACATTCATATAAGTAATCTGCCTCCAGATTTTGGCAAAAAATATTAAACTTTAAAAAAAGGACCATTGCTTTTGAATTGGAAACAAAGTATTCAGCATCTAAAAGCATGGGGATGCAGCCCACATTCAACAGTAGGAGGAATTGTGTGTGGGCTCCCTTGGTGTCAAACCTTGAAAGAAAGGAATTAACAGGTTAGAAGCAGATGTGAATCTGCTGATCAAAATATTAGTATTTCCATATGTTACTTTTCTTCTGAGGTGCTTAATGCTTCTTACAATGATTATCTAGCTTATCCCTAGGGACTTTTGATTACCTTAGGGAAGCCTGGGAGGGCAGAGAGAGCCAACACACAAGCATATGGTTTCCAAGAATTCACAAAATGCTTTTACAGATAGCATCTTGTATGAGCCTCACAGCAGGTCTGTGAAGTTACAGAGTTTACCATGCTTCGTTTGTGAAAGAGTAGTGTTTGAAAGTCTGGACTTCTAGAACCAATGGCATCCCAGATGTTTCAATGTCAGTGCTGGGCTTTTTGTGGGTAGTACATCCTATTCTTGAACTGCCAGCAATGTAGGGGGATAACTCTATGCTTTGGAAGTGGGGCATCAGGGCTCTTTCTTTATCTGCCTCATTCATACCTTATTGCTTACAGTTGGACTCCTTATAGAAAGTTTGCAACACTAAATGCATTTTTCCTCTGTCTTCTTCCCTCCAACCTCAAGTAGTATTTTAGCCTTCAAGTTCCCATAAGTCTTTATATCTAGATTGAAAAGTGTTTCTCTACTTTTTAAACTTAGGCACCTTTTTAACAAACATCTTGCATTCTTCCTGCCATTCTTCCCCTCTCACCTACTCATTGCACTGGCATACCCATTCACACCAAGTTGAGAGTCCAGATAACTCTTGGTCTGAAAAATCATCATATTATCTCTACCAGCAGCCAAAATTTTACTGATCTTTATTTTTTTCCTCTGCTACATATAAGGTGATATACTTTTGATATATTTCAAATGACAGTAGTCCCCACCTTATCTGTGGTTTTGAATCCCATGGTTTAAGTTACCCATGGTCAACCACAGTTTAAAAACAGATGGTCTGGGGCACCTGGGTGGCTCAGTGGGTTAAGCCTCTGCCTTCAGCTCAGGTCATGATCCCAGGATCCTAGGATCGAGTCCCGCATCAGGCTCTCTGCTCAGCGAAAAGCCTGCTCCCCGCCCCCCTGCCTGCCTCTCTGCCTGCTTGTGATCTCTGTCTGTCAAATAAATAAATAAAATCTTTAAAAAAATAAAAACAGATGGTCCTCCTTCTGACACATTGTGTCATCAGGTCAATAGTAGCTTAACAGTACATCAAAATGCCTACATCATTCACCTCACTTTCTCTCATCTCATAGGCATTTTATCATCTCACATCACTGCAAGAAGGGTGAATGTAATCCAATAAGGTGTTTTGAGAGAGACTATATTCATATAACTTTCATTACAGTATATTGTTAAACCTGTTCTGATTGTTATTGTTAATCTCTTAGTGTGCTTAATTTATTAGTTAAATTCTATCATAGGTACGTATATATAGGAACAACCATAGTGTTTATAGGGTTTGGTACTATCTATAGCTTTAAGCATCCACTGGGGGTCTTGGCATGTATCCTCCGTGAATAAGGGTGTGGGGAACCAAAATATTTCTCTCCCACTCTGATTTTGAAACAGACCCTTGAGAATCATTATTTTTACTTCACAAGTTTTATTATATTTATAGTTGTTTTCATGACTGTCTACTAGACTATGACCTCCTTGAGGACGGGGACACAGTCTGGTTTTTCTTTGTATCCACAAATGCCAAGCAGACTGACAGATATGTAATAGGAGCACATTAAATATTTGTTGAACAAATGGCTGAATAAACAGTGCCAGAAGACTTATTCAATACACCACATCATTTTCCCCCCATGTCTTATTCTATTCTTAGCAAAAATACAAATTGGAAGCATTCAAGATTCTTTAACATCTGATTCTGTGAATAGTGTCAATGAAAACAACAAAGGTTCTCTTTTCTACTGCCCTCATTCTGTCTACTATCCCACTGAATCTTTACTGCTCAGTTCTATATGTTTCTGCTTAATTATTATACACCTTCTTCTTTCATCTTGAATGTTTAAACTGACCCTAATTGTCCAGAATTAATTGCATGATCTCTAAAAATCTAAGCCTACTAAAAAAGGAGTGGTTTCACACTGTAATCTGTCATAATGATCCTCAAGAGGGATGATTCTGTATTTTAGAAGAGGCTGCCATGTAAAAATAAAGGTTCAGATTAGCTCCATTGGTCAGCATACCACTCCACACCTGAACTTGAAAATATCTTCATATTATTACTCGTTTACATTTCTCTTATATCCATGAGACCCATATGTCACAAACTATCTGGAGTGAAGAACCACACTTTTGTTTTTATTTATTCTACAAAATATGATAAAAATAAATTACTAGAAGAAGATAATGGGAAAAAAGTCATGCAAAGGAAAAGCCCCATTGGGGGGGCCTGGATGGCTCATTTGGTTGAGTGATTGCCTTCGGCTCAGGTCCTGGGATCAGCCCTGTATCAGGTTCCCTGCTCAGAGGGGAGCCTGCTTCTTGGTCTCCCTCTCCCTCTGCCTCTCTTCCCAGCTTGTGCTCACACACACACACTCTCTCTCTCAAATAAATAAAATCTTAAAAAAAATAAAATAAAATACCCATTTATTTTGTTAACATCAACTGACATAAAAGTACTCTGTCCAATTGCTGTGATGTTCCCAAATGCTTCAACAGCTACACAAACTCATCATAGACGATTATCAATCTACAAAGCAAGAAGTGAGGAGCACTACATGAGATGGTGTGCTTATCCAGGTCTTAGCCAAACATTAGTTTCTGGTGAACAACTTTGTGATTTGACAAGTTTATGTACATTATGCTATATTCACCACAAGTGTAGTTATCCTCTGTTCCAATATATCAATACATCACTATTACAACATCATAGACTATATTCCTCATATTGTATCTTTTTTTCTCATGATTTATTCATTCCACACCTGGAAGTTTGGATCTCCCATTTCCCTTCACCCATTTTGCTCACTCCCCTCCACCCTCCCTTCTGGCAACTGTCAGTTCATTCTCTGTATTTATAGGTCTGATTCTGCTTTTTGTTTGTTTATTCATTTTCCTTTTTTGGTTAACCTTATTATGGCCTGAATTGTCTTTGGACCCCCACGGGCCAAGCCTCCATTATGCGTAATGATTATCATGTCTAAAAGAACTAATAAATGAACCCTTTTTTAAAAAAGATTTTATTTATTTGAGAGAGAAGGAGAACACAAGCAGGGAGAAGGGGCAGAGAGAGAGTGAGCAGACCTCCCTAGTGAACAGGGAGCCCAAAGCAGGGCTCAATCCCAGGACCTTGGGATCATGACCCAAGCGGAAGGCAGATGCTTAACCAATTGAGCCACAGAGGTGCCTTAAAAAACTGATGAACCCTTAATTAGAGAACTATCAACCCTTGTGGGCATAAATGAGAACTGACATGAGTGGCCCATCATGAAACTAAAGGTATAATCTCAAGAGGTAGACTTGGGTTAGAATTTTGGTCTAGCCACTTGCCAGCTATTACTTTACCTCTCTTTGCCTCAGTTTCTTCATCTACAAAATGGGGATATTTATAGTATCTATCTCATAGAGATGCTGTGATGATTAAATGATGTGATGCACTTAAAATACTTAATGATGGGGTGCCTGGGTGGCACAGTGGGTTAAGCCTCTGCCTTTGGCTCAGGTCATGATCTCAGGGTCCTGGGATTGAGCCCCACATCAGGATTCCTGCTCAGCAGGGAGCCTGCTTCCCCCTCTCTCTCTGCCTGCCTCTCTCCCTACTTGTGATCTCTGTCTGTAAAATAAATAAATAAAATCTTTTAAAAAATAAAATAAAAGAAGATGGGATCGGGAGGGAGAAAAACCAAAAGAGACTCTTAATGTCATAAAACAAACTGAGGGGGGTGTGGGGAAGAGGGGTTGGGTGAGGGTGGTGGGGTTACATCATATGTTTAAATAAAGTAAAATAAAATAAAATAAAATAAAATACTTCATGAAATGCCTGGCATATTGTACAAACCCA
>ML098013.1:35902-57473 GCA_003697995.1 Taxidea taxus jeffersonii
TTTTGACCTATAAGTGGTATTAATATTCTCCTCATTTCATGGGAGAGGGAAATTCCAACTTTGCAGTCCTATAAGCCCCTCATCTTGTACCTCTGTGGTTATAAAACTCGTTCCATTCAATCTATCTCAGGTTTGGCAGGACCGTTCCCTTAGGCATGCTGTCACCTCTCTCCTTCTGCTCAAGGTGATTTTTCATTGCTCCCAACAAGGCTCCTGCACCCTAGCAAAATCAATCTACTTACTACTCTTTCCTTATACTCAACTGGCTGATTCTTACTTCTGGACATTTTCTCACAACCACCTTCAACCTAGAATGTCCACTGCTTTCTTCTCTGTCACAGGCATCTGCCTTGTTCAAAGTCAGTCTCTAAATTAGCATCTAAGCAATTCTCAGACTTTAATGTTCACCATAAACACCTGGAAAGCATGTAAATATGCCCTTTCTTGAGCTTCACCTGAATATTCTGATTTTGTAGGTCTGGGGTAAAGCCCAGGGATTTGATTTTTTTATAGGCTTACCCCTCCCCATTCCTCCAACCCCCAGGAGACTTTGAGGAACTAACTTTCAGGGATCACAGATTGAGAAAAAGTGTTTTATATGAGAACACTAGTTAACAACACTTGATTCAATTCTTTCTCCAGATTTCCTTAAATGCAAATACTTTTAATAAAGTAACACCTTATTAGCTCAGCACCATTAATTGAAGTTCTTGATAATTGGACAGAAGTTCGGCTGCTATAAAAAAGGTGGGAATCTGAAGATGACTCTTCAAGATGAGTAGAGCTAGCCATGCATATTTAGACAGGTGCCAAGTAATTTCTTGCTGATTTATTCATTAACTGAAAACTCTTCATTAGCCCATTCAGGACTTCATCTCCCACTTTGTCTCATTTGGATTACTACCCTAACCTCTTACCTTGTCTCCTTACTTCCACTCTCGTTGCCCATTAGCCAATTCTTCACATAGATACCTGTGTAATCTGTAAAAATAAAATCACCTACCTAACTAAAAACTTTCACTGGTTTCTAGTTGATCTTAGGCTAGAGACTAAACTCTTTTTTTTTTTTTCAGTATTTCAAGACTCATTGTTTATGTACAACACCGAGTGCTCTATGCAATGCATGCCATCCTTAATACACACCACCAGGCTCACCCATCCCCCCACCCTTCTTCCCTCTAAAACCCTTAGTTTGTTTCTCAGAGTCCACAGTCTCTCGTGGTTCATCTCCCTCTCTGATTTCCCCCAATTCACTTTTCCTTTCCTTCTCCTAATGTCCTCCATGTTATTCCTAATGTTCCACAAGTAAGTGAAACCATATGATAATTGACTTTCTCTGCTTGATTTATTTCACTCAGCATAATCTCCTCCAGTCCCATCCATGTTGATGCAAAAGTTGGGTATTCATCCGTTCTGATGGCTGAGTAATATTCCATTGTATATAGGGACCACATCTTCTTTATCCATTCATCTGTTGAAGGGCATCTTGGTTTTTCCCACAGTTTGGCTATTGTGGACATTGCTGCTATGAACATTAGGGTACATATGGCCCTTCTTTTCACTACATCTGTATCCTTTGGGGGTAACCACCCAGTAGTGCAATTGCAGGGTCATAGGATAGCCCTATTTTTAATTTTTTTGAGGAATCTCCACATTGTTTTCCAAAGTGGCTGCACCAACTTACATTCCCACCAACAGTGTAAGAGGGTTCCCCTTTCTCCACATCCTCTCCAACATTTGTTGTTTCCTGCCTTGTTAATCTTTGCCATTCTAACTGGTGTAAGGTGGTATCTCAGTGTGGTTTTGATTTGAATTTCCCTGATGGTTAGTGACGATGATCATTTTTTTGTGTGACTGTTATCTATTTGTTTTCTTCATTGGAGAAGTGTCTGTTCATGTCTTCTGCCCATTTTTTTTTACATGATTATCTGTTTTTTGGGTGTTGAGTTTGAGAAGTTCTTTATAATCCCACAGTGAATATAATTCTCAATGGGGAAAAATTGAGAGCCTTCCCATTGAGATCAGGAACATGACAAGGGTGCACACTATTGCCACTGTGGTTCAACATAGTAGTAGAAGTCCTAGCAACAGTAATCAGACAACAAAAAGAATAAAAAGTAATCAAATTGGCAGAGAAGTCAAACTCTCTCTCTTCTCAGATGACATGATCTTTTATGTGGAAAACCCCAAAGACTCCACCCCCAAATTACTAGAACTCATACAGCAATTTAGTAATGTGGCAGGATACAAGCAGTTCAGTAATGTGGCAGGATACAAAATCAATGCACAGAAATCAATCGCTTTCTTATACAATAACTTTATAACTATAGAAAGGACAATTAGGGAATTGATTCTATTTACAATAGCACCCAGAACCATAAGATACCTTGGAATAAACCTAACGAAAGAGATAAAAGATCTATACTTGAGGAACTACAGAATGTTCATGAAAGAAATTGAGGAAGACACAAAAAGATGGAAAAACATTCCATACACATGAATCAGAGGAATACACATTGTTAAAATGTCTGTGCTGCCCAAAGCAATCTGTACTTTCAACACCATCCTGGTCAAAATACCAACGGCATTCTTCAAAGTGTTGGAACAAATAATCCTAAAATTTGTATAGAACCAGAAAAGACCCCAATTGCTATGGAAATGTTGAAGAAAAAAAAAGCTGTGGGCATCATGTTGCCTGATTTCAAAGCTTTATTACAAAGCTTTGATCACCAGGACAGCATGGTACTGGCATAAAAACAGACACATAGACCAATGGAACTGAGTAGAGAGCCCATATATGGATCCTCAACTCTATGCTCAAATAATCTTTGACAAAGCAAGAAAAAATATATAGCGGAAAAAAGACAGTCTCTTCAATAAATCGTACTGGGAATATTGGACAGCTATGTATAGAAGAATGAAACTCAACCATTCTCTCACACCATACAAAGAGATAAACTCAAAATGTATGAAAGACCTCAATGTGAGACAGGAGTCCACCAAGATCTGGGAGGAGAACATAGGCAGTAAACCTCTTCAACACTGGTCACAGCAACTTCTTTCAAGACATGTCTCCAAAGGCAAAGGAAAAAAAAACAAAAATGAACTTTTGGGGCTTCATCAAGATCAAAAACTTCTGCACAGCAAAGGAAACCGTCAACAAAACAAAGAGGCAACCCATGGAATGGGAGAAGATATCTGCAAATGACACTACAGACAAAGAGCTGATATCACAGATCTATAAAGAACTTCTTAAACTCCTTTAAAAAAAAAAACGTAAATCTATCAAGGTACACAGGGCTCTACATAGTCTGGTCCTGCCTACCTCTCTAGTCTCATCTTGTTTCACTCTTCCCCCATGTTTTCTCTGCTTTAGGCATGCTAGCTTTCTTTAAGTTCTGTGACCAAACCCCATTTTTTCTTGCTAAAGAACCTGTGCATATACTCTTCTGTGGATTTGGAATGTTCTTCCTAGCATCCCCTTCCCACCCCACACACCCACACAAACACACACTTAGTTAACCCTTACTCATCTTTTGGAGCTTGGTTTGAATGTCTCTACCATAGAAAAACTTCCTGAGCTCCCTACTGTAAGTCAGTTTCCTTTGCTATATCATTGCAGAAAATCATGTTTCTTTTCCTCAGAATACTTGTCTTAGTTTGTGATTAAACAATCATTGTTATTAATGTGATTATTTGATTAAAACCCATCTCATCAGGGCACGTGGGTGGCTAAGTGGGTTAAAGCCTCTGCCTTCAGCTCAGGTCATGATCCCAGGGTCCTGGGATCGAGCCCTGCATTGGGCTCTCTGCTCAGTACTCACTTCCCCCTCACTCTCTCTGCCTGCCTCTCTGCCTACTTGTGATCTCTGTCTGTCAAATAAATAAATAAAATCTTAATAAATAAATAAATAAAACTTGTAACTTGAAACATCTCATCTTCTAGGTGGTAAATGCCCTGTGAACCCAAAGCATATCACTATATCCTCTGCATCTTGCATACTGACCAGCATATATAGTAAGCATTTAGTACTTGTTAATTGACAGGATAAATTCCTTCTCTTCCTTCTCAGAGAAGACCACAATCACCCAAACCTCTCTACTTTTCTCCCAAAGCTAACACTGTCCTGATTCTCTGTGTGAAAGCATGGAAGTGACATGAGTTCAAACTCCCCTAGAAGGAAGACCCCAATCAAGGCAATAGGATTCAAAACCTACCCACTTAATCTTTAAAGTTTAGGTCAGCTTCCTCAGCCAGATGACCAAACAAGCATGACACTGAATACTCCTTGCCTATTGTTCTCTGCATTAAATATTTGGCTTGTTCCTAGAAGCTGCCCAGGCACTGGATGGTAATGATGAGATCCCTATTCAGGTCATGAAGCTGTTACTCACTATGTTCAAATCTTGTTAGCTATCACCCTAACCAGCAAATGTCCTCTACACTAAACATTTAACAATTTTTCATCAGTTATCCATCCCACTCTTTCTGTTATGCATGTATTATAGTTCTTAAAGTGAAAGTAAAGAGGAAGAGCAACAAGAGATTGCTGGTGATGGTGATGGAGATGGGTGACTAGTGTAGTGATATGTGTTGTTTCTTAGCACCAGATGCCATTCAAAATTTCACATAAGAGTAGAACCACCATTGAACAGAAGAGCCACCCTAGCAACCTGGAAAGCTCTAGCTCAAATCACCTCTGGGTCAGAGAGTTTAAATATATTAAGTCCCTGTCTCTAAGCTTATGAATCAACTAGTAAAATCATAAACATAAAAAGGTTCAGGACATTTGGGCTAGGTGGTAATTGAAGATTTAAATAAAAACAAAAACAAAAACAAACAAACAAAAACAACTCAGATTGAGTCAGTGTAAGTTCCTTAGCTCCCAGCATAGGTAAAATCCACATAAAATTTTATGACTCTGGATGGAGACATAATTCTAATGCTTCTTTCAATAAAAATCTTAACCAGAGAACAACTGGACAGTTCAAATGATTTTCTAATTGCTCATTATTCTCCAAACATTCCAATATCACATGCTGTCCCTGTAGTCCATCTGAGAAAAGACATGCCACAGGAAGAGCATAAAAGTAGCCTCACAATTACTCTATCTAGTGAAATATCCTGCCTTTGGATTTTTTGGGCAATTTTATCTATTTTAAGTATTTTTTTCAACTGATAAAATAAGGGATATTCTTCAACATCTGAGGTGCTCTGGCAGGGCCTATGGATCCTGGGTAATTTAGGTAGCTTTCTGCAGTGTTTGCAAAACCATTTTACTATGATGATTTTTCAAATGAGTCTGTTGTGTGTGTATGCACATGCACTATGGCTTTTCCTTTTTAGTTACAAGTGACAAATGGAATAAGAGTCTTAGTAGGGTTAATCTGAAAATGTAAATAGAAAATAACTTGTCAAGTGTTATACTCTTCAAATACTCTTTTTTTTTTACATTTTTTTCTTTTCTTTCCATTTTATTTTATTTCTTTTCAGTGTTCCAGCATTCATTGTTTATGCACCACACCCAGTGCTCCATGTAATATGTGCCCTCCATAATATCCACCAACAGGCTTACCCTGTCTTGTCTGAGAAAGCTTGGAAGAGATTATATCATCTAAAGACCCAAATACCAGTCTTCAAAACAACAGCATCTGAATTACCTGGGAGAATTTTGACAAATGTAGAGTTTTTTTGTTTTTAATTTTATTGAACTTTTTATTATAAAAAACTCAAGCATATAAAAAATGAGAGAATATCAAAAAGAATTCCTAGATAATCATCACCAAGCCTTCATAGTCAATGTTGTTTCATTCATATCTTATTCAACTACCTCCTGGATTATTTTGAAGCACATTTCATCCATAAATATTCCAAAATGGAAATAAATATATATTTTTTTCACTAATTTTTTCAGTTTACAAATTCCTGGAATTCTGATTCCAGTGTGTTTGGAACCAGGTCCAGCAACCTGTGTTTGTAATAGATGAAACTGATATACAAATTTGACAACAGCTGCATTTGATTCTCCTTTTAATATAGAGAAATAGAATCTAGATGAGGATAGTCACCAGCTAATGTTTACTTCATTGCTCTATCACAAAGAAAAACTGCTTTTTAAATAAAGAGGTATTCTGAAGTCCATTTAGAAAAGATACCATTTGAGGTGAAAGTGTTTTGAAAATAATGGGCCAATACCAGAAAGCAAGGAAGCAATTTCCTGAGATGTTAACTAAGCAATGAAGCCTTTATAGTCCATATTAACGTCTCATACCTTTGAGCTCAGCCTTCATTGACTGAACTACTCATTTGGAATTTAATCACAGACAGCCTTGTGAGAGCTCATGTATTATAGAACTGATTTTACTTTTAAATTGCTTTAACTCTTTGACTAAATTGTAAGCTTGTGAAGGGTAGGGACCTTGCCTAATCCTGCTTTGTACCATTATCCTCCTCACCCCTAACAGAACCCTGCATGGTGTCCTGTCTCACATGATAATTTACAACAGTGCATTGCTCCTTATCTTAGTCACACCACTAACGGATTCATTCTATACCACATTTCTATACTGTTGTGCTAAATGTATGGAAAAAGTGATTGTACCTCACAATGTCCCTAAGACACCCTTGTGCTGTGATTCCAAAGGTCCTGTTGAAGTGTCCTGGATCAGAAATATTTATTCAGTGGTTTGCCATATTGCCTGGAATTGCCACTCTGTTTATCTCCTTAATTGACTAGATTAAAACACTAAGGTTCAAACAGAAATGTTAATCTAGGAGCTTCTTAGCATAAATGAGCTGACACAGATGATTGCATTCATGATGAAGATCCCATCGATGTCATAAAGGGAACATGGACATTGCTTCATATGGATAGCCTAACTGGGAATTCCTAGTGGAGGTCATGAGGCTCTTGAGTACTTAATGGGTGGAGATAGGTTTACTGAAAAGAAACACGGGATAGCATAGTGGCTAAGAATGCAGGTTTTCTAGTGAGAGGGATGCATCATAATCCTGGCTGAATCATTTACTAGTTGTGTGACATTGGGGTAGTCAATTTCCCTGAGACTCATTTCCTTCATGTATAAGATAGGAGGTTAATAATAAAACCTACTGGGGCACCTGGGTGGCTCAGTGGGTTAAAGCCTCTGCCTTCAGCTCAGGTCATGATCCCAGGGTCCTGGGATCGAGCCCTGCATCGGGCTCTCTGCTCAGTACTCACTTCCCCCTCACTCTCTCTGCCTGCCTCTCTGCCTACTTGTGATCTCTGTCTGTCAAATAAATAAAATCTTAAAAAAATAATAAAACCTACTTTATTCACCCAACAAATTTAAGGGCCTTGTATGTTTTAGGTTCTGTGCTAAAACTGGCAATATTATAGATGACAGACCAGACAGGGTGTCTCCACCCCTAAACTTAAATTCTACCTTTTAGGATTGTGCTGAGGCTTGAATGAGATAATGCACATGAAGAACTTAGCATGGTAGCTAGATCTAGG
Organism: Taxidea taxus jeffersonii; assembly: GCA_003697995.1. Lineage (NCBI taxonomy): Eukaryota > Metazoa > Chordata > Mammalia > Carnivora > Mustelidae > Taxidea > Taxidea taxus. The sequence goes on from ML098013.1 coordinate 43,399, forward strand.
AGATATCACAAACATTAGTTATTTTCATGGCTATTATTATCCAGGAAGGAGGGTGGATAGCACTACAGAAAGATATTTCACAACTTGCCTGACACTCATGTTGTATATGCAGTGGTAAAGAAAATCATAGTCTGGGTTTCCCAAACCTATGGAAAGGCTAGAAGCAAACAAAAGGACATTTGAGGAATGGAGAGAAATCTTCCCTAGCCAAGGAGGTAGTCTTATTTGTGCTTAAAACCACCGCAGACAAAGAGAAACTTCTTCCTACAGCAGCAAATGCCATGTCAGAGTCTATGTAAGTCAGAATGTTTCTATTACATGGATTTGTACAATAGCTAGAGAAACAGATTATGATGAGTGAGCTTTATATAGGTGAGGCAAAAATCTCATGTACTTTAAAGACTGACATTTACAAAATTTGGGGAAGAAAGCGTGAAAAATCTCTGTGATATACATCAATAGAACTGATATTGGGAAATTATCATCTGGTAAGAACTAGAATAGAATTTAAGATAAAGAAAATGGATAAGAGTTACAAGATGATAAAGAAATAAATGATAAGAGGAGAATATAGGACTTACTTCTGAAGACAATAATTGAAAATCCAATGCAAACTATACAGGGAGGTATGGTGTACTTGGACTTGGTTCAGCAGGAATTGATAGTGGAGAAGTCCAATGTGAAAGATGGGGCAGGGAAGCAGCACCCAGATGTGCAAGGGTCATACCCAATACAAGAGATAATGTATTTAAGACAACAACACTAACTTTATTCCTCACTGACTAGTATGGCTGAAACTTACCAGTATTTTCTAATGTTCTGTATTTTCTGCCCTGGTCAGGACTAGCTTGGGTGGGCTAAGCCTACAGATACCTTGTATTAGTAACTCCAGCTGAGCAGGTCTGACATCAAGTATCTTTGTTTTATTTGTACCATGATAGATGAGGAGATAGAAACAACTTGAAAGCCATAGGGTCAAGCATAACAGGTATGTATAGAAACATCCGAACACGTACAACCATATTCTCACTCAAAAATCCAGTCATGGGGCATCTGGGTGGCTCAGTGGGTTAAGCCTCTGCCTTTGGCTCAGGTCATGATCTCAGGGTCCTGGGATCAAGCCCCGCATCAGGCTCTCTGCTCAGCAGGGAGCCTGCTTCCTCCCCCCTCTCTCTCTGCCCGCCTATCTGCCTACTGTGTGATCTCTCTCTCTCTCTGTTAAATAAATAAATAAAATCTTTTTTAAAAAATCCAGGCATGGAGGAGAGGAGTTAAGATGTCAGAGTGGTAGGGGTCCTTAAACTTGTCTCAACCTTTCAATACAGGTAGGTTAACATTCAAGTATTTTGAACAAATAGGATGGGGATCACAGGATTAAGGAAGAAATCTGCAGTTGGAGTTAGAGAACAGAACATAGCAGATGCAAAGTTCAGAGCCCTGAATTGGGGGAGGGGAAATCCACATGGCTGGGAAGCAGAGGGAATAGTTTTCTCAGACCAATGTCAGGAAGAAGGAGAAAGTGGGAAAGAGTGCAGAGGGTTGGGACTGCACAATAAGCTGCGGTGAGATACCCTGGTCCTTCAAGGAGAGATGATTCCTGGACATTTGGAAGAGCATGTTTTGCTTCCCCAAGGACAAAAGGCCAGCCCAGGAACCACTGAGTAGAACTCAACAGCAGGGTCAGAGGTGCATGCAGAGGGCAGAAAACCTCTTAACAACTTTTCACGGTGAGCTACAATAGGTTTAAACTTCTGTGTGGGTGCTGAGTGGCTGCCTTTCTGGTGTTGAGTTGAGCAGAGTGCAAAGACTGGAGCAGGTTATGGATAACCTGGCCACTGCTTTTCACTGTCTACCATGTGTAAGGGCCTATTTAGCCAAAATGGCTCCATTTCAGTTGAACAGCCATTTTCTTGTTTATGCAGTAAAACTTAAACTGACCGCCCCCCTCCAGGAGACTGACTTAAAAGCAAGTCCAGGAAACCAGTCCCAGAAAACAAAGCCCAAATACAAGGGCGGGTCAGGCCAGGTGGAGACATCCAATCAGTGGGATATGCATACTGTCTCCCTAGCTACCAAGGAGTGTGGGTCCTGCCTTTGGGTGCCAATTCTGACCAAGGTGATAGGCTAGTTCAAATATCTACCAGGGTAAGTTGTAATTCAATTGGTCACTTATGTGTGACCTAGCATGACTGTGTAGCTTTCTCTGTGTGTTACAATCTCATTGGCCACCTGTGTGTGGCCAGGCCCAACCACATGGCCTTTGCTCTATAAAAGTTAGTCTGTAAGGCAGGGAGGGGTCACCTCTTTGTAAGAGACAGCCCTGGCCAGTCAGTTTGATTCTCGATGCTTGGTGTAAAATAAAGCTTTGCTTGACTTTTGCTTTGTATCAGTCTCGCTCCTTTGATTACGGACCCAACATTGGGGGCTCTCCAGGATTAAATGACAAGAACTGAGCCAGCATCAGAATTTTTGGGAAAAGCCTCCAGAGGTAAAATCTCAAGATTTTATTCTGTGGGATCTGGTCTGTCTGTCTGTCTGGTTGCAGAGCTCCAGGGTATGGCCCACCAGGGAGAAGCTGGATGCAGCCATGCTCTTCAGGGCTGGAGTGGATGCGGGGACACCATCCCTCTTCTGGGTAGATCGCCAAGGGGTTTGAGTCCCCCTAGGCGGTCAGGGGACTGAGAAAATCCCCATTGCAGGAGACCGAGAAAATCTCCACAAGCCACTGGGTCTGTGGTTGTCTTTGTCTTGTCTTTTTGTTGTCTGTTGTGTTGTTTGTTGTGTTTGAAAGAGTGGGGCAAGCAGAGAGTAAGGGGACTCTGACTTTCATCTCTCTGTTAGATGTGGGGCTTCTCCCTCACTCATTTCTTGTGTTAATGGCTATAACTGTAGCCAACTGCAGTTAGTCTAACTCGAGACAGAGACTTTAAGGAATATTCCCAAGCAGCTGCTGAAACTCCCTTCATTTCGGGGAAATTCCTTGCCCTCTCCGGCCCGACGTGGACTGCCTAGCCCCTCCCCCTTGCTGGCGGGAAAGCATGGCGTCTGCTCCTCTTTTGGAGCTGATGAGCTCTAAAACTGGGAATCCTTTCTCTGCCTTCTGGTGGCACTTTGTTCTTCTGTCTCCTCGTTCTGTTTCTGCAACAACTTGGGTGTGGCTTGCATAACTGGCCTCTAGGCCATCCTCGGTGCTTCCTGCACCATGGCTCCTTCTTTCTTCACTGTCGGGAAACAAGAAGAGCACCCCTGGACCTAACATCCCCCCACTCCGAATCTTTCCACCTGTGTATCAGGTAAACATTCGAAGTGGAGTGGGCCCAGGTAGAACGTAAATCAGTATTTGAACTAAGTTAAGTTTGTTGGTTTAATTAGGATGAACATGCCTTTTGAGTTAATAGCAGTAAATATGAAACCTCAGTCAAAGTTTACTGAGGGTCAAATAAGCTCGTGGCATTTGTTGAAATCTGTTAGCAAAGAGATGACTAAAACTGACAGTTAATTGTCTGTCTCAAAGTTTTAATGGGTAATTGTTAAAGTGGCTTTCAAAGTCTTTGGTAACCTGAAACTTTAAAGGTTTGCTTGGATGACAAATGGAATTAAATTTGTTAGACATCTAGGTCTTAACCAAATGGGATAAAATGCTAGAGCGCTGGTTGCTGGAACTAGGTTTGTGCTTTTGAAATCTGTTGGTAAACATGTTTTGTGCTTAACTGATTCATTAATTTGCCTTCTAAGAATTCTGTTGTAACAGTTCACAATTGGTTAATATTTAGTCTTCACTAGAGATTGAGGTGTTTCTAAGAAAATGTAAATGTTTTTCTCTTTGCCTGCCCAGAGTTGTAAATGAGATCTCTTTGACTCATAAGGCTTTTCCTTGTTATGCTAAGTTACTCAGGGAATACTGCTAAACCAATGATAAACCTTGGGTTACATTTAGGTAAAGGCTGTAACTACTCTAGAGGTTCTATACATTTCCTAAAGTTTTAATGTTTTGATAGGGTCATCACTTGATACTTAATCATATCTATTCTTAGTTTTTTTCATTTGTAATTATTTTAATTCTCTTGTAAAATGAATCCCGCCTTAAAGGAAATTCATATGGGAGACTTTCAGGACAAATACAGGTCTTTGTTATGTTAAAATCCTGGAACTGAAATGGGTAAGAATTTCCAGAAGTAAGAGCTGCATTCAGACTAAACCAGAATTAGCAACATGGGACTAGATGAACTGAAAGATTTTAATGTTGTTTTTCTTAATGATTTGTCTTATTTTAAGCATTACTGGTTCTGTAATGTTTGCTCTTCCAGACTAGGGAAACTTTTTCTTAAGTTATCTGTAACTTAAAGAGATGTAAAAGTATTCATTTGTAAACAAATCAAGGCATTCCACTCTTTATCTGTATCTGAACCCTCTGGAACTCAAGGTCTCAGCAAGTATTCTTTCTTCCATGGCACTCAGTCATTTGCATAAGTTCAGTAAGAATCTGTTCTCCTTGTAACAGGACACCATTGGAAACACTGGTTATTTTACCAAGGCTTTGACTGGAATGTCATATTTGAAAAGACTCAGATATGACCAGACAGCCTAAAGGAATTAAGGTTGACTTTATAAAACCTGGAGCTGTAAAGCCCTTTGGAACTGTTGGCCTGATACCTTGCTTACAGAGTTTCCAGCAGCCTCACCAGGTGAGTAAAGGATGTCACTTCTTGGCAGGTGCAGGTTGCTCGATACTTTGGGTACTTCAGGAAGAGGAATTCGCCCAAATCCACAGGTATTGCAGGCATGTCTGATGGCAAGTACGTGGTTTGGCTTCTGGCCCAGAGAGGCTACTAAAAGTTCAACCTAGAGATTCCTTATAAGAAGTTCCAGCAAAGCAGATTCTAAAAGATCTATATGATCACTCACTGTTCTTGCTGAGCTTATGTAAATAATTAGGCCAAGTTTGTTAAAACTGGACTTGTTTTTCAAATGAATTAGTCCTGATTTGGCTATCTCTGGGAATGAGGGTTATTTTAGAGAGAAAAATTATGTTTTATTAACACACCTTTATGGATGTTAAATCCAGATTTGGTTATCTTTAAATGTTTGTTTACCTAAGCTAGACAACTTGAGGTAAACTTCAGAGAAGTTGCACAATAGCTTGTTTAGACCATCTTACTTTTGCCAGTCAGTCAGCCCCAGATATAAGGAGGAAACTTCAGAAAATTGAAGGATTTAAAGGGAAGAATCTGACTGAGTTAGTGGGAATAGGAGAAAAGGTATTTAACAGCAGGGATGCACAAGAAGATGAAAAGCAGTTAAAGTTTTGACATTACATGAAGTGGGGAGGAGACAGGGGGGAAGAGGTCAATGGAAAGGGAAAAGGCAGGTAGGGGGTGGTAAATGGAAAGAAAATGGGTGGGAAGCCTTAGATTCAGATCATTGTGCTTACTGCAAGGAAAAAGGACATTGGGCCAAGGAGTGCCCCAAAAAGAGGACGGCAGTGCTGGCCACCAAAGACTGAAGGGGACATGGTTCAGAGCCACTCCCCAAACCTCGGGTCAGGATTGAGGTGCAGGGGAAATCAATTGATTTTTTGGTGGACACGGGAGCCCAATTTTCATCATTACTTAAACCTATGGGAAAACTATCTAGAGAGGAAGTCTGGGTACAAGGAGCAAATGGCACAGAGAGACATAAATGGACAACAGGAAGGACTTTAAATTTGGCCTAGGGAGTAGTCAAACATCGATTTTTGGTCCTCCCTAGTGCCCCATATAACTTGATAGGAAGAGTTCTCCTCCACAAGTTACGAGCTGGAATTCAGTTCTCGGAAGGAGACATGACTGTAACCTTGAGACAACCCACTGTGCAGGTGTTTGTGGCAGCAGTAGATGAATACCTCCTTTACAAGCCTGTCTCAGAACCAGAGACAAAGGGGGGGGAGACTTTTCCAAGCCCTACAGTTCGAGCTTCCCGAGGTCTGGGCAGAAGGGAAGCCCCCTGGCTTGGCCAAGGGACAGCCTCCAGTGGTGGTACAGTTAAAAGCGATGGCTATGGTTGTTCGCGTCCGGCAGTACTCCCTCCCTTGGGAAGCGAAGGAAGGGATCAGAAAACACATCAACTGCCTCTGAGGAGACGGGATCCTAGTTCCTTGCATATCTCCATGGAACACACATTTGCTGCCCGTCAAAAAGGCTGAGACTGGGGAGTACCCGTTCAGGACTTGTGGGAAGTTAATAAATGGGTTGAAGATATCCACCCAACGGTGCCTAACCCCTATATCCTACTCTCCCTCTTGGGCCCATAAAGAACTGTGTATACCATCTTAGATCTCAAGGATTCATTTTTCTGCATATCTTTAGCAAGGGAGTCTCAGCCCCTCTTTGCTTTTGGGTGGTCCGACCCACAGGAAGGATTCCAAGGCCAGCTCACCTGGACAAGACTTTCCCAAGGGTTCAAGAATTCATCCACCATCTTCGACGAGGTCCTACATGAGGATTTACGTGAGTACAGAACCTCCAACCTGGGAGTCACTCTGTTACAATATGTTGATGACTTGCTAATAGCCGCTGAGGACTACGAGTCATGCTTGTGGGGGACAAAAGCTCTCTTACAGACTGCAGGAAAAAGGGTATCAGGTGTCAGCAAAGAAAGCACCACTTTGTCAGAGACACGCCACTTATTTAGGCTTTGATCTCCATGAGGGAGTGCGTTTGCTGTCTGAGTCCAAGAAACAGGTGATCACCCGATACCCCCGCCCCACCATGCCCTGACAAGTGAACAACTTTCTTGAGACGGTGGGCTACTGTGGGCTGTTGATACCGCAGTTTGTGGAGATTACCCGACCTCCCTGTGAACTGGCAAAAGTGGGGCTCAGTATGATAGAGTGGACAACTGAGGCAGAAGGAGCATTTCGGGAATTACAAACAGCCTTACTGAGTGCCCCAGCATTGGCCATCCCAGATGTTACCAAGCCCTTCCACTTGTATATGGATAAAAAGGCAGGGGTGGCCAAAGGAGATTTGACTCAGACTCTGGGGCCTTGGAAAAGGCCAGTAGCCCATCTTAGCATGAAACTAGATCCAGTAGCAGCTGGATTCCCCTCCCCCCACTTGCCTCTGCATAAGGGCCATTGCTGCCACGGCCCTCCTGGTCAAGGATGCAAGTAAATTGACTTTGGGTCAAAATCTCTTGACCATCACTCACGGCTATCGAGGGCCTTCTCCAGACTCCACCAGACTGGTGGATGACAAACGCCTGAGTGATGGGGTATCAGGCCCTCCTCCTCAATGAACTGAAAGTGACTTTCCAGCCCCTGGCAGTGCTAAATCCAGCCACGTTGCTACCAGAGGAGCTGGCTGACCACCCACACGACTGCAGGGAGGTCCTAACCCAGGTCACATGAATAAGGCCGGATCTCAGAGACACTCCCCTTCTGGATGTGCAGATGACTCTGTTGACAGACAGGAGTAACTACATGGTCGGTGGAAAGAGTTATGTGGGGGCTGGAGTGGTTTTTCCTGAGCTTAGCAGGGACTCTGGACAGTGGCCCTGCCATACGGAATCTTGGAACAAAGCGGAGCTGACTGCACTCCCCAAGGCACTGCAGATGGCCAAGGGTAAGACCACCAACATCTATACGGACGGTAGGCTGTGTAGAGGCTTTTTCTGCCAAACATGAGATGGCAGGAGTGGTAGCCAAAAAGCTACTAGAGGTTTGGATTACCTCTCGCAATCGGATCAGACAATGGCCCTGCATTTGTGAGTCTGGTCTCACAGGCATTGGCCAAGGCAGTGGGCACTAATTGGAAACTACATTGTACCTACCAGCCCCAGGGTTCCGGGCAAGTAGAGAGAATGAACTGGACTCTTAAAGAGACCTTGACAAAGCTAATTCTGAAGACTGGCAGTGGATGGGTGGATCTCTTTCCTTTTGCCCTCCTTAGGGCACGATGCACACCTTACTTAAACAAGGTGACCCCATTTGAAATAATGTTTGGGAGACCCCCCCACCCACCCCTGCTCTGCCCTCTGCTACAATAGGTTGCCCTAGCAGAAATGACTGATCAGTCTGTACTCCAGTCACTGCAGGCACTACAGTCTGTCTAGCCCATGCAGGGATCCAAATTGCCCACACTGGGATGGAGATGGAGGTGGAACCACATCCTTACCAACTCAGGGACTTGGTTTGGATATGTCGCCACTGAGTGGGAAACTTGAAGCCTCACTGGAAGGGACCATTTGCTGTCATTCTGACCACCCCCACGGTGGTAGAAGTTGAGGGCATCGGGGCCTGGATTCATGCAGGTCACGTCAAAAGAGCTGTGGACGAGGACGCCCCCCAGGGATGGATGCCGCTGCCAGTGGACCCTGCCGATCATGGACTAAAGCTAAGACTCAAAAACAATGAGTTCATTGAGTTCATTGTTGCTCCTATTGTTAAAGTATAGGTGGAACATATAGACAATTAGGGCTTGACATACTATTTCTAGAAAAAGAGGGGCTCTGCGTAGCCCTAGGAGAGGAATGCTGTTTCTGATTAAATCACAACTGGAGTCATTAAAAACAGTCGGAAAAAGAGGACATAGAACTGGCTGAAAAGTCAAGGATTTGACTAATCTCCAAAGAAAAAGGGGGGATGTAAGGGTCTATTTATCCAAAACGGCTCCACTTTGGTTGAACAGCCATTTTGTTGTTTATGCAGTAAAACTTAAACTGACCCTGCCCCCCCTCCAAGGGACTTACTTAAAAGCAAGTCTGGGAAACCAGTCCCAGATAACAAAGCCCAAATACAAGGGCGGGTCAGGCCAGGTGGAGACATCCAATCAGTGGGACATGCATACTGTCTCCCTAGCTACCAAGGAGTGTGGGTCCTGCCTTTTGGGTGCCAATTCTAACCAAGGTGATAGGCTAGTTCAAATATCTACTAGGGTAACTTGTAATTCAATTGGTCACTTATGTGTGACCTAGCATGACTGTGCAGCTTTCTCTGTGTGTTACAATCTCATTGGCCACCTGTGTGTGGCCAGGCCCAACCACATGGCTTTTGCTCTATAAAAGTTAGTCTGTAAGACAGGGAGGGGTCACCTCTTTGTAAGAGACAGCCCTGGATGGTTGGTTTGATTCTTGATGCTTGGCGTGAAATAAAGCTTTGCTTGACTTTTGCTTCATATCAGTTTCACTCCTTTGATTAAGGACCCAACACCATGATGGATTCAAGCCTCTGTGATGGCTTTTCTGGAACAGAAGGGAGTAGGAGTAGGAGACTGAGTTGAGTACAGAAGGCAGATAGCATGATTCTAGCTTTTTGCTGAACATTACAATAAACTAGCCTCTATAAATGCAATCTGTGGTGGCTTTTTGGGGACAGGACAGTGCTGGGAATACCCCAAGTCACTCCATGAGGACAGGAGTGGGTGCACACCTTACCAGGCCCTTTAAACCAAAGAGTTTTGAATCCCAGCCACTGGTACGATAAAATACATATCTGTGGCTCTGGGTGTGTTGATGGCCAGGGCACAGGCAGGTTAGGGCAGGGAACTGACAAAAACCGAGGACAAAGGAGACTTCGCTTTTCTACGAAGGCCTCCTGAACAGTGGCTGCCTCCCCAGGTGCCAAAGGATGAGGTGAGGTCATATTCTACTTCCTCCATTCCCCCTTCTCCTGCCCACCAGCACAGTTAGACTTTAGAGAGAAACACAGCACCTCCACTGGAGGCGGGAGTCCCCTATGCTAAACCCTGCCCCCTTGTACCTGGCAGGAGCATCTTCACAAGGGCAAGTCAGGTTGTAAGCCAGCCCAGCAGACCTCTCTCTCAGAAGACCAACACAGGTCCCTGCATCTACTAAATCTGCTGATTAAAGAAAGCTCCAAAAAACCCACTTTTGGTGGAAATAAGGCCAGGCTTGCTGTTTTTTTTTTTTTCTTTTTTTACTTAATCTTTTTTTTTTTTTTTTACATTTTAACATTTTTCTATTTCTAATTTTTTATTCTTTATCTTTTATTATATATATGTATATTTTCCATTTTTTTCTTCTCTCTCTCTCTCTCTCTTGCATTAGGCTTATAATCCTTCATTCATTTGTTCATTTGTTTGTTTCCTACTCTTCTTTTTCAGAGCAGGCTTCTTATTTTTTTCTATTTTCTTCTTTCCCTACTCTTCTTTCCCTCTTTGTTTCTTATTTTTTAGAATCAGGTTTTAGTTTATTCTTTGTCTGTTTGTACCCACATTTGTTCCATTTCTTCTCTTGTCTTGGATCAGGCTTGTTTTGTTTTTGTTTTTTGTTTTTGTTTTTCTTTTTTCTTCTTTTCTTTTCTTTCTTCCTTTATAGGCTTAACTTCAGCAAAAAATCAAAGCACAGTTACATAAGTTTCTGAACACTCCCCACTACAAATAAGGAGGAACTCTGTAAAGGAAAGAGCAGTGAGAAAGAGCAGTCAAAACACAATAGCAGAATGTACACAGCATGCATCAGAAACACTTCCTGAAGTCTTTATTGTTGTTATTGCTGTTTTGACTGCACATTTTCTTTTTTTTTCTTTCTTCCTGTCTTTTCTGGACACAATGACTAGAGCAAGAAATTCACTGCAAAAGAAAGAACAGGAGGTAATACTGCCTGAAAAGGATTTAATCAATATGGATATGAGTAAGATGTCAGAACTAGAATTCAAAATAACAATTACAGAGACACTAGCTGGGATTGAAAAGAGCAGAGAAGACACTAGAGAATTCCTTATGGTAGGAATAAAAGAACTAAAATCTAACCAGGCTGAAATTAAAAATGCTATTATTGAGATGCAGTTGAAAATGGAGGCTGTAACTGCTAAGAAGAATGAGGCAGAAGTGACATAGAAGACTTCTATGTCTATGTCATAGAATGATGGAAAGTAAGGAAGCTGAGAAAAAGAGAAAAACAACTACTGGATCATGAGGGAAGACTTCAAGAAATCAGTTATACCATAAAACACAATAATATTTGAATAATAGGGGTCCCAGAAGATGAGGAAAGAGAAGGAAGGGGAGAGAAGATTTATTTATTTTATTGAATAAATTATAGCTGACAACTTCTGTAATCTGGGGGAAGGAAAAGTATCCAAATCCAAGAGGCACAGAGAATCCTCCTCAAAATCAATAAAAATAGGTTAACATTCCAACATATAACAGTGAAACTTGTAAATTTCAGAAATTAAAGAGAAAATCCTGAAAGCAGCTCAGGACAAAAGAGGTCCTGAACTTACCAGGGGAGAAACATAAGGCTGGCAGCACACCTATCTATAGAGACCTGGCAGGCCAGAAAAGACTTGCATGATATAGTCAACATGCTAAATGGGAAAAATAGGCAGCTAAGAATACTTTATCTTTGCTAAGAATACTAGCAATGCTATCATTCAGAATAGAAGGAGAGATAAAGAGTTTCCAGGACAAACAAAAACTAAACCAATTCATGAACACTAAACCAGCCCTGCAAGAATATTAAAGGAGATCCTTTGCATGAGGAGAAATCCCAAAAGGAACAAAGACTAGAAAGGAACAGAGACAATATACAGAAACAGTGACTTTATAGGTAATACAATGGCACTAATTTCACATTTCAATAGTTAATCTAAACGCAAATGGACTAAATGCTCCAATCAAAAGACAGAGGATATTAGTTTGGATAAAAAAAAAAAAAAATAAGACCCATAATATACCATCTACAAGAGATTCATTGTAGACCCAAGGACACATCCAGATTGAAAGTGAGAGGGTAGAGAACAGTTATCATGCTAATGGACATCAAAAGAAAGCTGGAGTAGCAATCCTTATATCAAACAAACAGGATTTTAAACCAAGGACTATAATAAGAGATGAAAAATGACACTATATCATAATAAGGTGTCTATCCAAAAAGAAGATCTACCAATTATAAATATTTATGCCCCTAACTTGGGAGCAGCAAATAATATAAACCAATTAATAACAAAATTAAAGAGACACATTGATAATAATACAATCACAGTAGATGACATTAACACTCCACTCACAGCAATGGATAAGTTATCTAAGCAGAAGGTTCACAAGGAAACAAGGCTTTGAATGACACACTGGACTAGATGGACTTCACAGATATAATTAGAACATTTTATCCTGAAGCAACAGAATACACATTATTCTCAAGTGCACGTGGAACATTCTCCAGAATAGGTCACATATTGGGTCGCAAATTAGGTCTCAACCAGTACCAAAAGATTAAGATTATACCATGCATATTTTTAGACCACAGTGCTTTAAAATTTGAACTCATTCACAAGAGAATATTTGGAAGGGACACAAATACATAGAGGCTAAAGAACAACCTACTAAAGAATTAATGGGTAAACCAGGAAATTAAAGAAGAATTTAAAAAATGGAAACAAATGAGAAGGAAAACATGCCAGTTCAGAACTTTTGGAATGCAGCAAATGGAAGTATATTACAATACAGGCCTTTCTCAAGAAACAAAAGAAGTCTCAAACACACAACCTAAACTTAACCCAAATCAATGCACAGAAATCAGTTGTATTTCTATACATCAACAATGAGGCAGAAGAAAGAGAAATCAATCAATTGATCTCATTTATAATTGTACCCAAAACCATAAGATACCTAGGAATAAACCTAACCAAAGAGGTAAGGGATATTTACTCTGAAAACTATAGGACACTTATGGAAGAAATTGAGAAAGACACAAGGAAATGGAAAAACATTACATGCTCATGGATTGGAAGAACAAATATTGTTAAAATGTTTCTGCTGGAATTCAAGCTGTATTACAAAGCTGTGATCATCAAGACAAAATGGTACTGGCACAAAACAGACACACAGATCAATGGAACAGAATAGAGAACCCAGAAATGGACCCTCCACCCTATAGTCAACTAGTTTTTGACAAAGCAGGAAAGAATATCCAATGGAAAAAAGATAGTCTCTTCAACAAATCATGTTGGGAAAATTGAACAGTCACATGCAGAAAAATGAAACTGGATCACTTTCTTACACCATGTACAAAAATAAACTCAAAATGGACGAGAGACCTAAATGTGAAACAAGAATCCATCAAAATCCTAGAGAAGAACACAGGCAGCAATCTTTTTTACCTCAGCTGCAGCAACTTCCTACTAGACAGGTCTTCCAAGGCAAGGGAAACAATAGTGAAAATGAACTATCAGGAGTTCATTAAGATAAAAAGCTTTTGCAAGGGGTGCCTGGGTGGCTTACTGGATTAAAGCCTCTGCCTTCAGCTCAGGTCATGATCCCGGGGGTCCTGGGATTGAGCCCCGCCCGCATCAGGCTCTCTGCTCAGCAAGGAGCCTGCTTCCTCCTCTCTCTGTCTGCCTCTCTGCCTGCTTGTGATCTCTCTCTGTCAAATAAACAAATAAAATCGTAAAAAAAAAATGCTTTTGCAAAACAAAGGAAACAGTTGCCAAAACTAAAAGGCAACCTATAGAATAGGAGTAGATATTTGCAAATGTCTTATCAGATAAAAGGCTAGTATCCAAAATCTATAAAGCACTTCTCAAGCTCAACATCAAGAAAATAAACATCCAATAAAAAATGGGCAGAAGACATGAACAGATATTTCTCCAAAGAGACATCTAAATGGCCAACAGACACATGAAAAAATGTTCAACATCACTCAGTGTCAGGGAAATACAAATCAAAACCACAATGAGATACCACTTCATACCAGCCAGAATGGCTAAAATTAACAACTCAGGGAAAAAAAAAAAAAAAAACAGATGCTGGCAAGAATGTGGAAAAAGGAAAACACTCTTACATGGTTGGTGGGAATCCAAACTGCTGCAGCCATTCTTGAAGACAGTATGGAGGTTCCTCAAAAAGTTAAAAACAGAGCTATCTTACCATCCAGCAATTATACTACTAGATATTTATCCAAAAGATACAAAAAGTGATTTGAAGGGGCACATGCACCCCAATGTTCATCACAGCAATGTCCACATAGCCAAAATATGGAACGAGCCCAGATGTCCATCGGCCAGTGAATGGATAAATAAGAAGTGGTATGTTTGTATATACATATAAATACATATAAATATGTATATACATATATGT